>MJUU01044171.1:191958-214637 GCA_002080025.1 Modiolus philippinarum | reverse complement strand
TAAATCAATAGGGTTCTGTCTTCAGTGATAAAAAAGCATGTGACCAAGTTTGGTTTTGATCCTGTAGTATACTCAAGTTATCATACGGAAACCAAAATTTTATTGAAATTTTTAGCAACCGTGACCTTGACCTTGGGGTTAACAACCCAGAAATCGATAGGATTCTGTTCTGGGTGATAAGCAAGCATAAAACCAAGTTTGGCTTTGATCAGATGCAGAATACTCAAATTGTCATCCGGAAACCAAAATTTTATTGAAATTGTAGTCTATTTTTAGCAACTGTGACCTTGACCTTGGGGGTACCAACCCGGAAATCAATAGAGTTCTGTCTTGGGTGATAAGCAAGCATGTGACCAAGTTTGGTTTTGATCCTATGTAGTATACTCAAGTTATCATCCGGAAACCAAAATCTTATTGAAATTTTAGTCTATTTTTAGCAACTGTGACCTTGACCTTGGGGTTAACAACCTGGAAATCGATAGGGTTCTGTATTGGGCGATAAGGAAGCATGTGACCAAGTTTGGTTTTGATCCTATGTAGTATACTCAAGTTATCATCAGGAAACCAAAATTTTATTGAAATTTTAGTCTATTTTTAGCAACTGTAACCTTGACCTTGGGGGTACCAACCTGGAAATCGATAGGGTTCTGTCTTGGGTGATAAGCAAGCATGTGACCAAGTTTGGTTTTGATCCAATGCAGGATACTCAAGTTATCATCCAGAAACCAAAAAGATGGATGTACAGACGGAAGAACGTACAGACGTACGGACGTACGTATCAGGGTAAACCTTAATGCCCCCGACCCCCTAGCGGCTGGGGCATAACAACTAACTTCTAGAAGCAGGGTTATAGTTTTCTAGAAGCAGGGTTATAGTTTTATAAAAAAAAATTGCCCTTAGGCCAAGGTCAAGGTCAAAATGTCTAAAAATATTGTGCCACCAAAAAAGCTATCATCATAAGGAAGTCATATATCAAAATTGAACACCTTAACATTAAGTGTCTATATTCTAGAAACAAGGTTAATTTTTTTTTTCAATTGCCCTTTTGGCAAGGTCAAGGTCAAAATGTCTAAAATATGGTGCCATCAGAAAGCTATCATCATTAGGAAGTCATACACTGAAATTGAACACCTACCACTAAATGTCAACATTCTAGAAACACTGTTTAAAGTTGTTTTTTTTTTTTAAATGCCCTCAGGGCAAGGTCAAGGTCATAATGTCTACAAATATGGTACCAACTGAGAAAGCTCTCGTCATAAGGAAGTCACATACCAAATACGAACACCCTACCACTAAAAGCCTACATTCTAGTAGCAAGGTCAAAGTTTTTCAAAAATTGCTCCCAGGGAAAGGTCAAGGTCAAAATGTCTACAAATATGGTAACGTTAGAAAGCCCTCATCATTAGGAAGTCACATACCAAATATGAACACCCTACCACTAAAACCCTACTATCTAGAGGCAAGGTTAAAGTTTTTCAAAAATTACCCTCAGGGAAAGGTCCAGGTCAAAATGTCTACAAATATGGTACCATTAGAAACCTCTCATCATAAGGAAGTCACATACCAAATATGAACACCCTACCACTAAAACCCTACCTTCTAGAGGCAAGGTTAAAGTTTTTCAAAACTTGCCCTCAGGGAAAGGTCAAGGTCAAAATGTCTACAAATATGGTACCGCTGGAAAGCTCTCATCATAAGGAAGTCACATACCAAATATGAACACCCTACCACTAAAACCCTACCTTCTAAAGGCAAGGTTAAAGTTTTTCAAAAATTGCCCTAAGGGTAAGGTCAAGGTCAAAATGTCTACATATATGGTACCATAAGAAAGCTCTCATCACAAGGAAGCCACATAATTAATATCAACATCCCATCTCCCGTCTCCATTCTACAAGCAAGGTTAAAGTTTTTGCTGAAGATGCCGACAACGCCGACAATACCTCTCCGGACATTCGTCCCCGCGAGCTAAAAACACAATATTTTTCTAAAGATTTCAGTCAGTATAAAACTAATATATAAACATATTCAAATAGAATACTGTACCCATTAAACCTTTTAAAATAAAATATCAAAATTGAAAAATATAAAATTTATGAAATGTTCAATTAACCAGTAAAATAAATAATTAAGAGAAATGTCTATCAATTATGGGTTGTAAATCCTTCATACCTTAGCTTTGTTCTGTTTAATGCCTTCCACAATTTGTTCAAACTGCTTCAGGAACTGCTCTTTTGTTTGCTGTGTCGACATTGCTCTGAAATAAAACAAGTTCTGTAAATTGCATAAAATATTTTGAAATGGCAAGAGTATTATGTCCAAAATGTGATATCATCTTGTTTCTATCATCATTGCCATGTGCATCATTGCACCATGCATTAAAAGTAATCTTAGATGAAATATTTTAAATAAAACAGTCATATTCCATGTGTATTTTTAATGATATTTGTCCAAAAAAAAATGCAAAAAACAATTAGACAAACGAAAATTAAGATGACAAATTCATTAAAATTTGGTCACACCCTTTCTAGAAATTTACAGGAGACACATCATTGGCCAATCAGTGACAGTGAACAATTTTTGTCCACATGTTAGCTAATGATTCTTTTAACATTGTTTATTTACACAAGAATCACAGAGATAAACCTTCACAAAGTTTAAAAGCAAATTTAGAAGAGCTTAAAAAAATAGTCAATGATACATGCCAAATTTCATAATGAAAGACACAGAAGATTGTTTTTAGTTTAGTTTTGATGTTAATGATTGAGTGAGGTGATGAAATAGTTAACAATGCTTGTTAAAACTGTTTAAAATCGAGATGTGATATATTAACTCAATCTGGGTTTTAAGGGGATACAAGAAATTCTTTTTTTCAGTAAATGGCTGTTTTCCATGTAAGAAAGCCAATAAAGACATGGTCACATGAAGCTGTCTTACACGAGTAAATGTCTAATCCAACGTTCCAATTTGTTCGACTTCATAGTTGTTACCATAATAAACTCCCTGAAAGATTTGATGTCACAGAGGAAAACTCCACAAGGAATGGCAACCAGAGCTGTTTACCACTCATAGCTGGTATCGGAATTCCAGCAGGGATGTTTCTGTGATCACCCGTATTTCCAGAATATTTTCCATATTACAAATCAATGAGGAAACCAAACTATTTTTTTATGTGAATAACTCATCTATGCATGACTAAGCAATTAAAATGATGGCCTTAATGAACATATTTGTCTTTATATTCTGATGACATTAACAAATTTCATAATCGTATCTGTGAAGTTCAATTCATCAATTTTTATCAGCAACTTTTTTCTCTACATCATTGTTTTGATTGATTGATTAGAGTTACATGTCAAGTGAGCAATATTTCAGCTATAGTAAGACGACATAGAGTTAATGAATTCACAGCCATAAGTAAAAGATGAAAGATATAAAAGAGAAAGGGACAAATGGGATAACAAGTTTTTACTGCCTTTTGAAAATTGGAAAAATGGGTAGGGGCAGGAAATTTAACTTTCCGAATTATGACCTGACTAGCCTGCATAGACAAGGTTTAAACTATCCTCCACTTGGGGACGCACCCCGGAAGGCTGGTTTTAAAAGAGACCTACATCATTCAGTTTTGAGCTAAAAGAACGTTGTTTACTATAGGAAGCTCTTCTTTAACACTGATTGTCCTTTTTCGGAAATAGGTCTGATTTATTTCATGGCTTATGAGTAAGCCGTATACTTCAGAGATGAAATTGTGATTGATAGAAAAAAGCGGAAATCCACTACACTGGAAGTAGGTATATAGTAAAAGGAACAAATATAATGGAGCAGCTTGAAAGCAAAAAAGTGGAAATCCACGGATCCGCGGAAAACTTTCATCACTGATATTTGCAGTGTGAATCCATAGTGCATATTTTCACTTGAAAATCCGTAGTGGTAAACACCTCTGGGCAAGTTTTGATTTCCTTTGGTGGTAAACACCTCTGGGCAAGTTTTGATTGCCTTTGGTTTGATCGTTGTATTTTATGGAAGAAATAGCTTCTTGTATTCGACCAAAATTAAAGATCAGGATATCTTCCACTTCTGAGAGAAATATTTTGTATTTCACCCTCGTTTCACTAGGGAAAAGACAAAATTTCTCACCCTCCTGGAAGATATCCTGTATCTTTATTAAGGTATAGTATCAAAAACTATAAGTCTTGTATCCCTGGTGAAAGACACAAAATTACCTGGCAACTTATTCTGATATTTTTGATGTGGCCAAGGAATATTGGTTGTAAAGTATCGTCTAGTGATAAACAAATCATATTTGTGTGGTATACATTGTAAATGTGAGAAAATTAATCAAACACCATTGAAAATGCAAGATTTAGAAATCTCAGACACCCTTGTCTAGATTTCAGTGGCAAGCCTCATCAGAAAAATACTTAAATCTTACCCTTTGGTGTCTCAGATTTCTTGATATTGCACTTTTCCCAGTGTTAGATTCTAATAACCTACAATACTTACTGAGAAAAATTGTCATGAATGGAATTCAGCAAATTGACCTAAAACAAAGAAACAACAAATATATCAATTGATTTACATGTATTTTATCAAACTCAAATAAATTACAATCTTAAGGGAACTTAACTAACTAATAGTTAGTTTGAAAAAGTTGGCAAGATGATTTTCAGTTGGCCCAAGGAAACAGGACAGAATTGATGGTCTTTAAACATAAATCTCCTTGCAATCTGCAACAGTGGAGACTTCAAGACCATCAATTCTGTCCTGTTTCCTTGGGCCAATTGAGAATCATCTTGCCAACTTTTTCAAACAATACATTAAAATCAAACATGACATTAACCCCACATATTTAAAAAGGTACTTCAACTATTCTTGAACTTTAGTTTAAATAAATTTATAACTGCTCCAGGTAGATTAATCTCTGTTGGTTAAAATATATGTGGATTTTCAACAATTAAATGTTATTCTTCATCCAATTCACAGCAAACCAGTTTGTCAAACATGAAAGTCACTTCTTACAAAATTTTTGAAAATTCTTATTATGTGAAAACTACTATTATTAAAATGTACCTCTCATGTTGTCCTTACAAAGACATGTGGACCTTTTCCATTTATTAACAAACTTATTCTTGTCTTGATATAGCTGAAATATTACTCAGTAGACGTTAAACAATATTCAATCAATCAATCAATCAAACTTGGTATGTAACTTGTTTACTACAAAACTCAGGCCAAGTTCGATTTCAGGTTCAGAGGTCCAAGGGGTTCTGGACTTATGCCCCTTGACACTTAGAAATTTTGCAAATTTTAGGCTTTGTGATAACTTGTGAATGAAATAATATACTGTCTTCTAATTTGGTATATAAGTTGTTTACCAAAAAACACAGGCCAAAAATAATTTTGGGTTCAGAAGTACACTGGGATCTGGAGTTATGTGTCTTTAAACTTTGAAATTTTGTGAAACGTGGCGGGTTGTCATGTAATTCACCATTACTATTTTTAAGAGTTATGTCCCTTTATCTAGGTTTACCTCCTTAACAATTACACTTTATCTATTTACCTACCTCTTTATTCAGGTACATTTTTGTGTCGTCTAACGTATTATATAAGGTATAAAACTGTTTTGTCTCCTTATGTGTTGATGATACTGAAATTAAAATACATTGATACATGTAAATCAGAACTACAGCAAAAAACACAAAACAAAAACCACTAACTCACTAAATTTTCATTCAAAATCCTTTTTGAGCTGTTTACTAATGACTCATCTGATAGTTTTGGTTTTTTGTCTGTAAAGTGTCGAGGGGTACTAGGAATAAAATCTAAGTTTGTACTTTAAGCTTGGCTTTACATGTAGAATTTCATTGTCAAAAGATTTGGCATGACCATTTATTCATCTACAATGAAACTTATGTAAATTTAGATATAATCAAAAAATATCTACATGTATATAAATTGAACTTGCATTCATTCCTATATTATAATATAATATTACGATTTAAATCTAAGCATTTCTCTTAACCAAACAAAGCCTTGTGAAACTGTAGCCTAATAGCCATAAAGTACACACTCTGTTTCTCTTTGTATAGAACTTAACAAATACAGTTCAAGAAATGTTATTTATTACCTGTAAGTATAAGATTTCAAAATATGACAAATAAATCTGAAAATATGTGTTTCCGGAGCATAAGTTTATATTGTACTTAGCTTTCTGACTATGATTCACAAATACATTCTGAAGATTTCCAGATAAAATATCTATGAACAGACAGAAAGGTATAACCAATAAGAAACATGTGTGGATCATCTTACTACATCAAGTAAGCTATATATGGTCAAAGTGAGGACAACTTAATTAGGGCTGTTCCAGAAAAGTTGGTCTGGGACCCTTTGAAGGCACTTCATATAAAATGCTGTGGGTGGTTGTGTTTTCTTCATCCTTTTGCATTGTACATATTGGGAAGAATTCTATGGGTGGTGGGGGTCAATAAAAAGTGCCTTCAAACCCCCCCATGTCAATTTTTCTGGAACAGCCCTTAGCATACCAATAAGGCCAATAAAAATAATTGGTAGATTTTCATCCCCAACCGCCCCTAGAAAATTGGCTCAACCAATATTTATTTATTTTTCAAACATCTTCTGCGTCTTAATTCTGTTATTTTAATATACATTTAAGGTAGTTGATAAAAACAGTTTTCACTCTCTCGAGAGTCACTGCAGGCCTAACTGAAAAGAAAAAGCTAGTTTGCTTGAATTACAACCCTTTGAAGATAAGACTTGACACCTACAATGACCTCACATCAGGTGTTATAGATGATAAAATACCAGTGATTGTGCTGCATTATCTTTATCGGACAGGTTGGGAACATTTATGTATCCCAAATGAAGAAACAAATGACAAGATCTACAAGAAAAATAAATTCCACCCATCCGCCCCTTATTTTTTCACAGGGTTAGATGAAAATCTGCCTATTTATTTATCAAGTTATCAAGTTTGATTAGCCTAAAGCCCTTTTTATAATTGACATTAAAATTATCTCCCCTTTGACCAAAACTATCTAACTTTGTACAATTCTTTTCATTACCCTCCCTCAACAATACCCAACCTTAATTTTTGCAGTGGACAGGTTAAGAAAGACCACACGATAATTTCCTGTCTCACAAACATGTATCATACTGAGGTTGTCTCATACTGTACTAATAACTACGTCAACTCCCACATACTTTGACTGTAGAGTTCTAGGAATCTTCTCTGATATTGACTAAGTTCTGCTCTAGATGGTACTTCATCAATCTTCCGCTGCAGGACTGCAATCTCTCTTGTTTTCCGAGCCTGAAATTCAATGTTTTAAGTCAATAAGGCATTGTCAGTGAAGATCTTGCATTAAATAAAAGTATGTTGAATGTAATGGAAAATAAGTGGTCATCTTTAACAGATCTCATTTTCTAGTTAAGGATGTTAGCTGGTCATGTTTATTTATTTCTGTCAGATTTTCGGATTTCTCTGGTTTTATCCATTTAAAAGCTTAATAATGTTATGCTCGGTGACCCCCTAATTTTGTTCCATAATTTCATTTTATACATCTTTTGGAGCATTCTGAAAAAATTTTATTCCATTGGTGTTATTTTGTCACATTCATTATTTGATAAACATTCCTCATGTTAAACCTATGAAAAATGCAGAGGAGTTCAGTTTCCCGCCATTTTTTCAAACACTGGTATCTGAGTTATTTCATCGGTAATTTTTAAATTTTGTTGGCTTAATTTACTTCTATTACAATTTTCTAGCAAAAAATCACATTTAATCAAAATCCTTGTTATTTTAAAATTGACCAGTGAACATCCCTAAGTCATTTTCAAAGGTCATTTTATCTTGTTTAAAAAGTGTTTTTTCTGTATATTTGGTTAGTAAATAACAAAGAATGTTGCTATAATGGAATACAATTTTATGAATCCATTTTTCCCCAAAAATATGCTCAGCTAAAGTTAAAACTCTTATAAATTTTGAACTTGATGCATAAATTCTAGTTTGTACTGAATAAGCTGAACATGATTTCAGGATTAATTAGAAATTTATGATAATAAAAGAGGTGAATAAAATGTAGAACTTATAATGAATTCAATGTCAAGTTTACACCCTAATTTTGTACATTAAGTCAATTTTTAGAAATAGAATTTCTACATTGATTTTGTCAAATTGAAATTTCTCAAATTAAGTTCAATATTCTTTTACTATATTTCAAAGTGGTGTTTAACTACAATATATGATAAAATCTTATAAATAAAGTAATTGTTGTTTTGGTATTCATTTATTGATGAACTTAGGTAGTACAAGGGATTAAACCAGAGCATCATGCCTTGGTATCTGGCAAAAATTCAAATTCACTATGGGAATGTTCACCAAATGATTTTCAATGTCTTATTAGAGTTAAATTTGATCATACATGCCACTTTTATTGGGTTACCATGCAGAATATTGAACCTTTTCAGCAAACTCATGTTCTATTAAGGGGAGATCATTGTATTGAAATGATAGGGTAAAAATCAGTTTTTCACAGTTTGTTCAAAAATATAAGGTGACCCCCCCCCCCAAATTTTTTTTAATGCAAATGGAAGGCAAGTATAATTTATCAAATTTAAGAGAAAATTCTTCCTAATGTTACTAAAATAAATTAAAATTTGATTGTTTTCCCTATCATTTAAACCATAATAGCTGATTTTTATGTGACGGATTTCATGATTGTATAGCCAGTGATCCACCATTAGGAGATAACCTTACTGTATTTTAGGATCTGAGGGGTAAATTGTAGATTTTACTGTTGCAAACTGAGTTTTCCGGCAAAGTGTTAGCGGAGCTGGAAAACAGATGTTTGCGGTAGTAAATTCTTAGATTTACTCCTAAAGATCCTAAAATAAAGTTTGATTATGTCTATTCTAATGCAAATCCCCCAAAAACATTTAAAATTGATTTTAAAATTACAGGAAGTTGGGTATGCCTCTGCACAATTACATTGCTATTGGCACCGATGGTAAATTGTAGATTTTACCCCCTAAAAATTCTGACGCCATCCAATCAAAATAAGCATTAAAAACATAAGTGCATTAGAAATTTTAATTATGTCGCTCCAGATGTAGACGGGACAACATATTGTTTTTGGTCCGTTTCTTTGTTATTATTTTTTTTCATTATCCCTTCTTTCTTTCTTCCACATATTTTCTCAAAAATGCCTGGAAAGAATTCATTCATACTTAGCACAAAGTTGGATCACCATTAGGAGATGTGCATGCACCAACAAAAATGTTCAAAATGGCTGACGTTTCCAAGAAGCCCGCCAAATTACGACAAAATTTCAACTTTGTCAGAATCCAATGAAAATTGATTTCTAGGTAGATTATGTTGCAACCAACAGGATGGAATCATCGAATTGGCTGCCAGGAGCGACATCAGCTATTCTTTAATAACGAAATGTAAGTCATGAAAATATCAGTTAATTTTATTCGACAGTTTTAGACCACAGTACCACCTTGAGTTGTAGAGACTTTTTTTGTAATGACCAACTCCAAGAGGAGTGTATTCTGAATAAATGTGAATATATATATATGACCTTATGAAGAATAGTAATGGTACAGCAGAAGTCATAAAAATGTGAAAACTCATTAAAAATTTAGATTTTTTTGCCAAGTGGAACCCACATCTCCATATCCTCACTGATAATAGAAATTAAGTACAATGCATGTCAATAGACCATATCCGACCTATATATATATGGTATCAGAATCTACCCGACTACTTTTCAATATGTCACAGTATAGAAAACGTCACGTCATAGAGCCTAAAACGTCATGTATTTGGTCGCATGGGGCGGACACATTTGTGACGTATACATACGTAGGGCGGACAAACAACAACTGGTGAATCTGAATACCAGAACTCGGATATGGTCTATTTTGAGGTATACTTATTCACAGTTGCCTGTCTTAGATTTTGTCTGATTTTGTCAATGCAGGGTATAATCTAAATTTTTTTTTTCAAAAAGGAAAGTTGTCTTCAAAGCAAGTGCCAGCTCTCCAGACTGTCAAAAAAGCTGTATATAGAACACTGAAATCTTAAGAAGTCACCAGATTACTGTGGCTTATTAAAGGTCACAGGGTTCCAAATAATGCAAAGGCACAGCTATGGAAAAGAATTTGGTGTCATCCAAAACTATGCATACACTGCACCCTATCAAAATTTTTTGTTGTCTGAACACTGATCTCTTACCACTAATCTTCTAATTTTCTGTAATTTTTCCTTATCTGCTGTATATTGTTTGTCTATGAGGGAAGCTCTGTCCTGAAAGGAATCAAAAATAAAATACAATGTACATGTAAATTACAAACACACATATATGTAATCAGTTAGCCAGAATCATCATCATTTCTACATGTATCTTGTACCATTTATAAACCTGAATTTCAATTACATTGTACATGCATACTCTATTCTTAATAAATAGAACAAACAATGTGTGAAAACATTGAATTATTAACTGTGAAATGGTGCACTTAAGATGAGGTTTGATGCATACTAGGAGTTTTCTTCATTAATTATATGCTGTTTTAATTGTATTAGTACTTTCAGTGCTGGCTAAAATACTAATTACAAATGTATTACATCTAAATCTGAAAAACTAAAGGCATACTTCTATGATGAAAAGCTCTGTTACTTGCCAGATTTCCCATTACATTTAGGTTTGGCCCTCCAACATAATATTTGTTTTTTACTTTACTGATACCATATTATTGGTCAATAAACAGTCTAACTGAAATGTTTGTATTGTTTTTTTTTCTACCATATATATATATATAGAATAATGGTAGTTTTGAAGGTCGAGACAGAAAATATCACCGTATCACGGCAAGTCCGATAGGACGAGCTGTGATACTAGTGATATTTTCTGTCGAGACCTTCAAAACTACCATTATTGTTTTTATCGGCAACGTTGTAAGAGTCATGATGTCAATTTCATGATGTCATTGCCTGATATTTTCTTGTATCAGGTCAGTACGGAGATACTGACAATATCAGTCAGTAAGATCAAAGAGAAAATGTACATATTGCCAATAAAATGTTATTTTTGTGTCAACTTATTTCTACAGTTTCAGTGAAAAACAAGGCAGAAAGATATTTGTTTGTTTATATCTAATACATATAAATGGGCAGTAAAATTTACAAAAGGAAGAATTTCGATCTAGAATGTCAAAGTAAAAATTAAGGATGTTCGCTGATCAATTTTTTCAACTAAATGTGATTTTTTGTTAGAAAATTGAAAAAGAAATAATTTAAGCCAGAAAATTTGATAGGTTACTGATGTAATTTTGGAGGTACAAGTGTTTCAAAAAATTGTGGGAAACTGAACTCCTATGTATTTTTCATAGGTTTAACATGAGCATTGTTTATCCAATAATGAAGGTGACAAAAGAACACCACTTGAATAAAATTTTGTCAGAATGCTCCAAAAGGTGTATAAAATGAAATAATGGAAAAAAATTAGGGGGTCACAGGGCAAAAAGTTATAAAGTTTTAAATGGATAAAACCAGAGAAGTCCGAAAATCCGACTGAAATACATAAACATGACCTGCAAACATCCTTAAACTTAGTATCCTGATAAATGGTATATCTCTAATTCTAAATATAGATTTAACATCACTTGCTGATTTTTTTCCTACTCTGTAATCTTACTTTATCCCCAGAATCCTCATCTGCCGTCTGCTCCTTTAAATCTTCTATTTGTTTCTTCAGTCTAGACATTTCCTCTTTACAGTGTGATTTAAAATCTTGTTCTTGTTTCTTCAGATTCTCATTCATTGCAACAAGGGATCTAAGTGTGTGTAAAATACTTCAAAAAGAAAACAAAAACACTTTAAATCTATATATGAATTGAAACTGTTACAGTTCTGTATTCATAACTTTTCTGATGTTTTTACATCTATTGTGAAAATATTGCAGGTATGAAGTAGCAATAGGCTTTAATTGATCCATGGATATAAAAGAAACCATTTTCACATAACATATACATGTATATACTTCGTATTAATTCATAATAAGAAATGTGCAAAATTTCTGAACTTACAACAGCAGTATGGTGCTTGGTTCATTTATACATTTTTATCCATTAAGTTTTTATTCACTGTTACATAAACTAAAGCATTATTGGAAGAGCATACACCAAATATGTTGATTTGTTGAGAACTTAAATAACATTTAGTCAGTGGCAGGAAATCAATTGTTCGCAAACCAAAATTTGTAATACACTCACTATATTTAGAGCAAAGTTTAAAATACTGTATTGCATTCCAAAATACACAGTGAATTAAAACAATTGTTTTGAATGTTTTAAAATCTGTTGAATTTGTTCATTTGGAGCCTTAAGGTCCCGTTCTTGTCAAAACATTAGAGACTGATTTTTCAAATGTATCTTGTGAGATAAAACATTTCTCTTCTTTTGATATTTAATTTGCAAAAAACACTAAGCAAGCCTTGGTTTAAAATCTGAAATTCAATTAACTCAAGTATGGAAATATTGTAGCTTTCTTTGGTGCAGTTGTATTATTTATTTTGTCATAATACTAATAGTGTATTTTTGTGTACCACAAAATAACTCGACATCAGCGAGATGGTATCCATCTCTGTGGGCCCCGCTCCAAGTGTGACCTAGAGGTCAATGGTCAAGCGACATCGACTATTGTACATGACATGTCGCCTTAAAGCAATCTATCCAAATGCCAAATATCAAAAGCCTATCTCAAAAGAGAAAAAAGTTACAGCCCGGACACAACTTTGTCATTGAAAAAGCATGAATGTGACCCTGAGGTCAAAGGTAAAGGTCAAAGGTCACCAACCTAGGTACGTGACACATTGCCCCGAGGAGATTTAGCCACATGCCAAATATCAAAAGCCTACCTCAAACAAGAAAAAAGTTATAGACCTGACACGAATTTGTCATTGAAAAAGCAGGAATGTGACCCTGAGGTCAAAGATCAAGGTCAAGGGTCACCAACCAAGGTACGCTACACGTTGCCTCAAGGAGATCTAGCTACATGCCAAATATCAAAAGCCTACCTCAAACGAGAAAAAAGTTATAGACCGGACACAAATTTCTCATTGAAAAAGCAGGAATGTGACCCTGAGGTCAAAGATCAAGGTCAAGGGTCACCAACCAAGGTATGCGACATGTCGCCTCGAGGAGATCTAGCCACATGCCAAATATCAAAAGCCTATCTCAAACGAAAAAAAAGTTATTGACCGGACACAAATTTCTCATTGAAAAAGCAGGAATGTGACCCTGAGGTCAAAGGTCAAGGTCAAGGGTCACCAACCTAGGTACGTGAAACATTGCCTCGAGGTGATCTAGCCACATGCCAAATATTAAAAGCCTACCTCAAACGAGAAACTAGAGGATGACATGCCCCCACGCAAGGTTGAATCAAATTGGGATTTTCTAGTAATATTTGTGTCTGTAAGACACATATGATGCCCACGCTAAACACATGTTATTCTAGGTTGCACAGATTAACTCCCAATATGTACGCTCTATTACTAAATCACCAAAAAATTATAAGTTGAGCAATGTATATTTTTGAAAAAAAAAATGAACCGAAATCAAAATACATACCACATGCACATCTTCAATATAGGTACAAATGAACCGCAAAATTAAAGCTTCCTAGCCTCAAAACTCTAGGAGGAGTTGTTCGGACAATCTGTGTACCCTCTATTACAAAATCACCCCAAAATGACTAAGTTCAACAATGTGTATTTTTTCCAAAAATGCATCAAAATCAAAATCCTTCCCACATGCACATCTTCAATATACTGTAGGTACAAATGATCTGCAAAATAAAAACTTCCTACCATCAAAACTGTAGGAGGAGTTGCTTGGACAAACTATGTACCCTCTATTACAAAATCACCCCAAAAATGACCAAGTTCAACAATGTATAATTTGTGAATGAAATGAAATCACTAATATTTAAGTCCTAAAACAAATAAAATCAAGCAATTTTGAAAGAAATCACAAAACTGGCAACCAGTGAAAATAACCACTTATACTGAATCTAATATTTTCAAATTGCAATTTGATGGAAAATTCACAATGCCATATGATGACTCCTACAAACCATATTTTGCTGGTTCCCGAAACTGGTTGCCATATCACTTACTACTGTACATTACTAATATGATACACAAATACTGGTACCTTTGATTTTCTTCAGTTTCAGTTCTGTTAAGATTGTCCATTTCTTCATCAATTTTGGCACTTCTTTCCTCTGCCTTAATTTAAACACATATTTTTTATTAAATACAAGTTTCGTAAAATGTATTGTACATGTTTTTCTTTAAACACATATTTTTTATTAAATACAAGTTTCGTAAAATGTACTGTACATGTTTTTCTCTAAATTCTCTAGTAAAAGCAAAGAAAATTCACAAATCATTTGTATATGGTGTAGAACATGCTTACTCTTCTTACTCTTATTCTCCAAAGCTCTGTTCTTAGCTGATTTTGGCTTTACATTTAGATCATATTGGTTATTTGTTCTCTATCAGTTTTTAAACATCTTTGAGTTTATGGTCTTCCAAACGTTTAGATTTTATCTGCACTGATGAGACATAAGTTGTCAAAATGCGCATATGCAGAAAGTAAATTCACAGTAACTTCAGTATTAAGTTATTTGTTACCACTGGGTCGATGCCACTGCTGGTGGACTGTTAGTCCCCGAGGGTATTCACCAGCCCAGTAGTCAGTACTTCGGTGCTGACCCGAAAGCCGATTATTATTTAAACCTTCCAATACCTAAAATTTTGTAAATTCTATTGAAAACTAAGGAGTATCTCCCTCATGCAAAGCTCTGTCCTTTGCTGATTTTGGCTTTACATTTAGATCATATTGGTTATTTGTTCTCTGTCAGTTTTAAATATATCTTGAGTTTAGGGTCTTCCAAACATTTAGATTTTATCTCCACTAAAGAGACATTAGTTGTCGAAATGCGCATATGCAGAAAGTAAATTCACAGTGACTTCGGTATTTAGTTATCTGGTACACCTGATATTACATTCTGTTGGAATTCACTTTTAGTGCCATAGTTTTGAATGTTGCATGTTGTTTTCTATTTCTGTATTTTTTTGCTGTCTTTCTATTCTCATTGTTGCCATGTCTCTTGACATGGAGTTTTATGATAAATGCACCTGTTGTTCCCTAAGTATTCCACTGTCATTGATTCGTTTTAAGGTAGAAGGGTACTCCAAATTTTTTTTCAATAGATTTTCTTTATTTTCTCAGAAAAGTTTCCTTATTATATAAGAATTGAAATAAAAAAATAAAAAAGGGGGTCACCGTTCTTGTTTTTAAAATAATTGACATCAAAATAATAAAATATTTCAAATGAATATATGTGGGAAAAAACATATTCTGTTGTTTTCTTTTAAACTATTCCATAGATTTCTCTCTACTTTACTCATATGTTAGCCCTTTGAACAGACTTTCAAAAATATATAAAGAAAAATGAGGGTCACCGACTTTATTTTCTTTATAATTTGTAAAATGTGAAATTTCATAGTGATATATATGTAAAATATTTTTATCAGATTAACTCCCTTTTCCAAATACCCTCTTCCAAATTATTTAATTATCACATCACCATACCTCATCTTATTAGATGAATGCATGTTAAATCAAGTCAATAATACCACAACAGTAAAAATAACAAATTCAAAATGGCGGAAGACTACCGATCTACCTTGAAGCAAAAGTCCAATCTTATAATATAATTTACATCCTATGATAAATGAATTATCCTATGATAAATGAATTAATTTTGGCACTTCTTTCCTCTGCCTTAATTTAAACACATATTTTTTATTAAATACAAGTTTCGTAAAATGTATTGTACATGTTTTTCTCTAAATTCTCAAGTAAAAGCAAAGAAAATTCACAAATCATAAAACTTGATGGAAGAAAATTTTGACACCTCAGGAGAATACATCCTTAAGGGGGTTCGCTACTCCATTTGAAAATAAATAGGATTTCAAATAAACATTATTTTTAGTTAGAAAATTAAAAGTGGAGTAATTTAAGAGAAAAAAATTGATAGGTTGATGATCTCGTTTTTGAGATTTAAGTGATTGAAAATTTGGCGGGAAACTGAACTCCTCTGATTTTTCATAGGATTAACATTAACAAGGTTTGACTATGAATGAATGTGACGGAATAAATAGAATTCAATGAATTTCTTACAGAATGTTCACAAAGATGTATAAAATGAAATTATGGGGAAAAATAAGGGGGTCAATGGGCAAAAAACATAATGCTTTTAAATGGATAATACCCGAGGATTCCGAAAATCTGACAGAAATCCCAAAATGTGAGGAGCAAACCTCCTTAAGTTACCTCTTTTAACAATAATTATGAATTATTGTTATTTGTCTTTATATCATAACATTTCAGAACAAAGATAAAATTTACAATCCCTGTGATATCATACATAGATATGGTATACTTGTACATGAGATTATATCTCATGTGCACACTTTTTTATAACTATTATCTAAATTTATGTAAATTCTAAAACCTAAGGCTTATCTCTGTCCATCGTAGTTTTGTCCTACTGAATATTCAGATTTTGTTTGGGTTTATGCATTCTAAACATTCTTTTAAATGTGGATTTCCTATGTTTGCAGTTGTAGTTAACATATGTGTTATTGTCTCATGTTCATTTACTCCTTATCCTTTCGTAAAATATGAATATAAAGCTAAAATGTTGATACAAATAGGCTGTAGAGTCAAAGTGTATCAAAAAGATTTGTCTTAGAATAAATTATAATTTCCTTATTATTATTTATTCTTCCATAAATGGTGGTTTACAGTGCAAGATGACCCATGTAAGATCGATGCAAGTGACCACATCTTACACGGGTAAATGGCCTACCATAAGTGTCTATTTTTGTGCAAAAACAATGATTACCATGACTATACATCATAAAACACATGACAAAGACTTTAATATTTTTATTTGCCTTTTTAGGATGTATTCTCCTGAAGTTTCAGTCTCGTTCAAATCTGGTTTATGAATAATTCTTAAAATTTGCCTTTTGAGTGACAGTTTTTCATTGATATGAAATATATAATAATGACCCTCCCAAACTGTCAAAAAATTATATACCTCTGACCAGTAGTTTTTGAGAAAAGGAAAATTCTAATTTTTGACCAAATTTGATCAATAATCACCATCAGAATTTAGTGGATTTTGGGGTAAGGGTAATAAAAATAAATTTTCAAGAAAAGTACTCATCTTATTCATATAATTTCTTTTCTAAGTTCTTCAAGATATAATTGTCCAACTAATTAAACAAAAAAATTGTGAGTTTTGACTGTGTAGTTGATGGAAATTTTGAAAAATCTAGATTTTTACAGATTTTACAAAGTCTTAAATTTGACCAAACAAAGCAACATTTTCTTACAAAACTTTCCTATATCATCACAGACCTACAAAATGTATGTTTTTCATTAGTGATATTTTTTCAGACTCATGAGATCTAACAATCTGGAAACTTTGAGAGAAAACTTGATGCTGGAAATCGATATTTTAGCAAAACATGGCCCCAAAATTGATGAAATTTGCACAAAATTGTCAAAAATAGGGGTTTTCAACCAACTATAGCACAAAAAAATGCACATGGACATATGATTTTCTTTTCAAAAAATGATTTTTTCATGGTCTTAGCATTATAAAAATGTAGGTTCCGGAAAAAACTTGATGCAAGGAAATTTTGACACCTCAGGAGAATACATCCTTAAGTTACCTCTTTGTATTTAGCCTGTAACTCTAAATAACTGTCATGAATCTCTTTGTGTTTTGCACTTATCTAAAAAAACAATTAAAAGGCATTTTATACATTATTTAATATACATAGATGTTTTTTCAACCAAAGACGATACATTATTGGTTTTCAACACATAAGTTTTTTATTCACACAACAGACAAAAATATATACATGTAGCTGATACTATAAAATAAATATTATTTGCATGTGACTTAATTTAACTAAATTTACAAGAGTACTGTGGAAGTACTTATATTTGTGGACACCAATTTTTGTGGTTTTCATAAATATCTCTACTGCGAGGGTACTTAAATTCATGGTTTCCATTTCAATTCATTATAACTCTAGGGAAAAAATGCATTTTGTTGGGAACTTAATTTCATGATTTGGCTAACCACGAAATCCACGAAAATTGGAACCCCATGAACAATTGTACTTTCACAGTATTTTAATATTGTGAATGTTGTAACTATATTCATTGGCAGATACAGAGGGGGTTCCGTGGTTGGAACCCCCCTTTTATTGGACAATGATATTTTTTTTTATGAAAATCCTGGTGTTTTATAAGAAATACCACTCGCTACATTTCTTTTCACTTCTCAATTGGACCCCCCATTCAAATTCCCTGGGCGCACCTGATATTTGGAATACATATTTGAAAAAAAACTGCAACAGAATGTATCTAACGTCATGTGATTTAGGTTTTATGATGTTCCTGAAATGGGTCGTTTCAAATACAAACACCAATACTGGAAGTGAAAGAAATTGATCTGTAGGATCATCTGAAGCTGAAAGTCAATATTTTTCAGTACGTTTTCTTCCATTCTTGTAAATTTCAAACAAGGCTGGGCATTATATGTCAAAATTTTCAGCCCCTTGGTCTTTCTGATTCTTTTTGAAATCGATCATGTAATCAAGTTATACCTGTACATACCTCCTCCAATTTAGACTTGTGTTGTTCTATCTGCTTTGTTAAAGCAGCTTTAACACGTTTATGTTGTTGTTCACCACCAACTCTCTCGGTCTTCTCGATCTGTTCAATTTCTGATTGCTGAAATATATACAAAGTATTTAAAAATGCAAGTGATTGTATAATAAAATGGCTGAGGTAGGGCAATATTTGCTGTCTGTTTTCAATATTAGACAAGAGAAGGGCTAGTCAGAAACGACAGCCCGGTTGTTTAATGTTTGTCAAGTATTATAACCACTCCACAAAGTCATACCAGTCAAGATCTGGCTTGTTACTTAAATCTGAGCCAGTTATGCAAGAAATGTAGTGACCCTATTTCAATCAGGAGTCTAATACCTACATCTACTGATGAAAGCTTAATCTTCTACAAGTTGTAGAATTTAAGATCCAGCTATAACATAAACTTCAACCTGAGTCACTCATGCATGAAATGTATGTCAAAGGAACCTTATTTCTAATTGGAGCTTTATAACTTTACAAGATGCATCTACATACAAAATATTATTCCTCTACCAGTTGTAACATCCAAGATCAGGCTAAGTCACTCATGCATGAAATGCAGGTCAAAGTTACCTAATTTTTATCTGGAGCTTTGTAACTTTACAAGGCACATCTAAATAGAGTTGTATTATCCCAGATCTGCACTCTTACAAAAATTTAACCCTAGTCACTCATGCATAAAATGTAGGTCACAGTTACCTAATTTTTAACTGGAGCTTCGTAACTTTACCAGATGCATCTACATTCAAAATAACATTCCTCTATGAGTTGTAGTATCCTAGATGTTGACTCTTACAAAAACTTTAACCTAAATCAATCATGCATGAAATGTAGATCAAAGTGACCTATTTTTTTATCTGGAGTTTTATAATTTTATGAGACTCATCTACATATAAAATATTATTCCTCTACAAGTTGTAGTATCAAAGATCTAGACTTTTACAAAAACTTTAAACCAAGTCACTCATGCATGAAATGTAGGTCAAATTCTCCTATTCTATATTTCAACCTCAAGTACTATTCAAGATGCATCAATGGACAAAACCTTGTCCATCTATGACTTGCTATTCAAAAGATATATGGTCTTAACTTTGAATGGATAGACAAACAGATGAACGGACTAACAGGCAAAACACTATATCTCCTCCCCCACTTTGTTGGGCGAGGGGATAATAAAGGGCTTCTTCTTTCTGTCATGTCTAGTTCTTACTGAATTTTCATGCAATATGCCTAATCCTCACTGATTTTTATGTCATATGCCCAGTCCTAATTTATTGGTATGCTATATGCTATTTTCATACTAAATTGTCTTGTCATGACGTCATTTTTTTTTTATTACGTTAAAAATGTGAAATTTTTCCATGACTGTTTGTTGAAAGTTAACAAACATTCAAACATGTGTAGTTAAATAGGAGGCAATAGTAAGGTACCAACAAGTCAGACGCAAAGAAACTAACCTTTCCCTCATACTCTGTATGTATCTGTTGTATCTGTGCACTCTGCATACCAACAATAGATCCTACAGCACTGGCTGTTAACTTCCCCTGTAACAAAACATACTTATATGAAATAGTCTATAAAATCTTTGTATTTGTATTTCAAAAATCCTTGCTTTAAATAGAAGTTTTAATTTTTGAATTTTTTTATGTTCATCATATCCTGTGTCTACTCAATACATGTATTAGTGTACCAGTCTTTATTTCATTATGTACTTAAATCAATAGGTCATACTTTCAAAAATGGCACCTTTAAAATTTTCTAGTCAAATCATAGTGCTTAATATTTTAATTCATAGGAGTTACCAGCATTACAGACCATAATTCAATTTTGTAAAATATTTTTCCTTAAATTCTGGTGGCTAAAATCTTTAAGCAGAACATTTGAAGAACTAATTATGTTAACTTTTTGTTAAACCTTGTTCCACAATTCTTGTTTTTTAGGCAAATAAAATAGTATGGCATGGGTAAAATATTACCGATAAAATAAAGTGAGGTTAAGATTATACTGAAAATCCTGCTACAATATGCATATATATATACATCTTAAAATGTTCGTAAAAAATTTGTGTTGGAAAAAATAATGAAATAAAGCAAGTAAACTCAAGTAGTCTTTGGAATGGAGAACCATATAAATATTAAAAAATAATGCTAAAATCTTAAAATCAATTAAAGATTGAAAAGGCAAAATTATAGCAGTACTTAAACTCCTAAAAGATGGAATCACACTGGACCTGGAAACTTGTCAAATGCTGTCATACCACATTAAATCAATATAAATAAAATAAGTATTACTTGTTCCTACCTCCTGTATACCTGACATGCCAGACATCAACATAGCAATACGTTTCTGTAACAAAAATGTAAAAAGCTAAAACTCATGCAATTTCTTTAGGAAATACTGCAAACAGGGAAAGTTTTATTGAAGTTTCATTTTCCCGTTAAGAGAAGAATCATGAAAATAAAACTTGTCACAAATATTACGATGCAATAGGTGATTTGCCAATTAGGAACTTTGTTTCCATTCTTTAAAAATGTTCACGAAATCAAAATTAAGACCATTTGGCACCAGACAAGTCATCAGATTTTCAAAGAAACTCTTATAAAATCAAAACCCTAGTATATGAAATCTATTGAGATATAAAACAAAACAAATACACAGATAAAAGGTCATATCATTGGCGGATCCAGAGGGAGGTTCCAGGGTTGGAACCCCCCTTTTTTCCGGACAATCATGTATTTTTTAATAAATATCCTGATGTTTTATTAAGAAATACCCCCAAAAATTTTCGCCCCTCACTTCGCTTGCCGAAATTATCTTTCATTTCCAATCAAATACCCCCCCCCCCTTTTTCTAATTGCCTGGATTCACCCCTGCATATTTTTCACAGCAGATGGAGTTTTTAAACCATAAAGGTCAAGAAAAAATAATTTTTTTAATTTTGTTTAGTTTATTTTTTAACTCCTAAAATTTATCCTGTCTTTAGTTGCTTCATTTTACATAAGTGTGTTAAATGTGAGGTCAAATTCGAGAACTCTGTTTTATTTGGATTGGGTAATTCAGTAATGGATCCACAATCCCCATTCAAGACTGCACAAAATGAGTTGTATTTTGAAAAATTTATATAGGGTAAGACTGGGTATATTCGGACACTTTTGATTTTGTCGCCGGGAAACCCTTTTCATAGTAACGTGTTATGAAGCAATTTAGTCTTTGTTAATGTTAACAGGAAGTAGACGTTATTCCAAGCCTAAATATAGAAGATTTTTCATTGGTGCTAAAACTTTCGTGCTCTACGCGGCTGCAAAAGACGGTAAACACAATCGGGGTATATTTGGACAGATTAGGGTAAAATCGGACATGCCAAAGGGTAGATTCGGACAGACACTGGAATTTAACAGGGTACATTCGGACAAATTATTGCATAAGTGATACCTTATTTTTGCAATGCATATTTGAAAATCAGACAAACTGACATCAATTTAGCAATGAATTCCACTCAAACCGGTGTCAGAGGCTGTCACGGCTTGAACTTACTATGGGGTATGAGCTGAGCTCATTGTTGAAGGCCTCATGGTGACTTCAAGATGAAGTACAACAATAAGAGCGATGTTCCATTGCTTGGTTTTACCATGTATTTATAGAGACTTTGTCTCATGTGTATTGACTCCATATCCCTTCATTGCATCTTTTGAATTTTATTCCCGATTTCGCCACTATTGGTGGACAAGAGGTCCCTGAGGGTATTCACACGCTCAATAATCAGACTTGTCTGACATGAAAATGTTACCTTGCGTGTTATAAAAATTTACTGTTTGTATCATAATTCTAACCCCCGGGGGGGGGGGGGT
>MJUU01044171.1:109261-173297 GCA_002080025.1 Modiolus philippinarum | reverse complement strand
GCCATGTCTTTAATCGGATCGGAACCAAATGAGCAATCTTTGTAAAGGACCTTCAGTACATCATTCCTGTAAATTTTGGTTGAATTTGCTTCAGTGGTTGCAGAGGAGAAGATGAAAATGTGAAAAGTTAACAGACTACGGACAGACGGACAACGGACGCCAAGTGTTGGCAATAGCTCACAATGACCCTTCAGATCAGGTGAGCTAATAAAACTTAAGATTGACTGGGCGGAGTTTGCTTTAAACTTTGAACTGGGGTAAATCTACTTTTTCAGTGTAGTGCCAACATTAGGTGTAAAAAAATTACAATTAAGTACTCATTAATAATCATGTAGTTATCTTTAAAGTGAACACTTTTCAAAAACAAATAGTTTGTAAGTTGTATGCCCCAAGCTATAAATAAGAACATTCATCAATCAAACGATTATTGATCTATTTATAAGATAACCATGTATTTGGTCTATTGTACCTATTCATTATTTGCAAGGATGAAATCCTGAGTGACAGGTAACTCTGCCCAGTCAACCTAAACTTTTCTTACAATACTGTTGATGGCCACAACATGCTTAACATTTTCATGTAAGATAGGTGTAAGAGGCCATGGAATGTAATCTAAGAATTTCGTAATAATATATACTAGTACACGAACTTGTAAAACATTTTGATAGGTCTCTTTTTTGCTATCTAGCAAGATCACTTGCTTGTCAAAGATTTTTGCATCATATCAACACAGAAATAATACAATACCAGTGTTGTAAAAATATGTATTATTTTACAAAATTTCAGGAAAAGAATTAACCAGACTTGATATTATCATTCAGTTCAGCATTAGATGACATTGGTTTGCTATGCATTTTTTGACACCTACAGTATACAAATTAAAGTACACTGAGGTCTGATATTTTCCACAGTGTATCACACAAACTTATTAGGATTTGATCCAATGCAAATTTATTCTATATGCTTCTATTTTTATTTAAATGAATTTTAGATGTTATGATTATTTTTAGGGTCTTTTTGATGAATGATTTGTAAAAATACGTCTACAATTAGAATGGAACATAATTTTACAAATTTCCAATATCTAGACACCTCCTATTTTATATACAATATTTATCAAATTTATAAGCATGATAACATGATAGCTAGGGACCCTTTAAGACCCCTTTTAATTCTATTAATTAACCCTGATCTACACAATAACCATTTTAACGTTTTATGAAACATTCAACTCTACTTACATTTTCTGACCAATTGTTGAATTTTCTTGAAACAGTAGATCCACGTCAATATCAAAATTACATGTAGTTATACACCAAGTCATTCCACCAACAACCTGGACATAAATTATAAAATATTACAAATAAATATAAAAATCTTCACATGGAAAGAAAGAAACCATTGATTTTACTGCTTAGTCATGTACATTGTACTGTAAAAATATCCAAAACTTCAGTTTTATTACAAACAAATACTTGAAAATTTGAAGGACTAGAAAATTTGTTATTTAATGTAGGTCCTGTTTGTCACTACAGGGCTGGTTGATCCTCGGGGGTTGATCCAAGCATTTTGTAGTCCTTTCATGAAAATCTATAGATAATTTAGTATATGTATTAAACACTGATGCATATGGTTGGAATGCTAAGTCCTGTTTAAAGTACTTGATATAGAGTTCCTTTTTCAATTAAAAAATCATCTACAGTACAGCCAGAGACTTACCATGATAAATCACTGTGATAGACATATCCCTCTAAATTTTTAAGTGAATATTGACCCTTTTGCATGTCAAGGTGAAGATTGCATCACTTTGAATGCAAAAGAGTGCATGTTAATAAATCAAACACACATTTTACTAGGCAGAGTAATATGTCTATCACAGTCATTTATCAAGGTAAGTCTCTGGTTGTACTGTATTTAGGTCAGGACAAGATTTCATTCTATGGTTACTTAATGGACAGAATTTTTGTAACGATCTATTAAAATCTGATGTCAATTAAAATACAATTCTCAGCTGTTGTAGCAAGTCAAATGCTTTCCACTGAAAATCATCAGTTACCGCTTATCTATTTCCACCTTTATCGTGAAAAGTGTCTAAATTTCTCCTGAGTCCCATTATCTATCAGATAGGAAACAGTAGAAATTAGCACAAAACATACACGTAACCACAACCTTCAAGTAATTTAGTTCCTTCAGTACTTTTACAAGAAAAAAAAATTAACAAGGAAATCATTGACAATGACAAAAGTTTCTGACTAAGGATACATACATTCCTTTTAATAAAGCAGTTACCTTATCAAAGGGAGATAATCCTTTAATCCTTGCTCTAAAGTATCCCGCTGCCAACAACAAGTCAATGGTCTGGAGCAATTTAACATTTTGTTCTTCGTCTTCTCTGACATCAAACTATCAAATATACACATACATTTTTCACATCAACATAATTTCAAATTAACAAATACATGAGGACAACCTTTTGAAAGATCTCTGTAATTAAGCAGTTGCGATTGCTTTGTACTGTTACTATATCTATGGCCTGATAAAATTTTCATGTCAAAAAAGATCTTATCACATGATAATGCACATTTGTTTTTTTAAGTAGAAAATAACCATTTTTCAAAAAACAAAAGAGATATGAGCATGCAGTGTCAAAGAAAATATTAACTAGTAATATAATAATCAAAAGTGTTTCTGGTTAACAATAGGGTAGACCTGTAAGTCTCGTCCAATTTTGAAACTTACGGGTACATAAATTGTACCCGGAAGTTGCTTTTTTAACAAAATACATGAGGTTTCAAACAAATCTTTGTAAGTCCCAATGTTCAAACATCATGTTTTGGTGGGAAACATTTTCAAATTTTAATCTTATCGTGAATTTTGCTGTCACATTACGAAACTTACAGACCCTATACATTCGAACTAACCACCACCAAAAAAGGTTTCACATCTACATGTACATAGATATGCCAATTGATATGAAATTAAAAAATAATCGTCAGATTTTTCCTCCGGCTGTTAGTAGATTACATCTGTGAAGCTGCATGACATGAGTAGAACAGAGATCTTTAATTTGTATGTAGGCTTCATCATACTTTACCATGTTGATTAAAATGTGAACACAGAGAGCACAGTTTCTAGGTTTTTTTCACCAAAATTTATTATATGCTAGTCCAATTTAAAATGTTTTATGCTTATTGGAATATTTTGTTCAAATATTGCAGCATGGCAATGAGGTCAATACACAGTCCAATATCCAGTGGTATTTAAACAAAAGAAATTGAGCTCTCGTTTAGAAAAGATAAAAAAGTCGATTACAATGTTTAGGTCTGTTGTTAGGTGCTTTAAAAGTTACTTATAATGTAAAATATTCTACTTTTTCATGTGCATGTGACAGACTTCTATATATACAAATGACAAAAAGTTTTTGATTGAATGTACTTTGCATATTTTAGAAGAAAAATGATATTTTTGATAATTTTCCTCTTATATAGACTTGTGGATCGTACTGTTTCTTATAGCCTGACATTGACCAGAAAAAATATGCTTTTTCTTTAAATAATCATCTTTTCATGTGCCGATTTTCGGCAGGGTACATGTAGCGGTTCATATACAATAAATCTAAAAAAAAGACGATATTTCGCTGTTTTACTTTCCATTTTTGTTTACAAAATCGATTACTACTCACTCATACACGTGGTTTCTTTCAATGAAGACACGCCTCTTTTTCCTGTTCGATACGTAGACTTGACCATTGAACCAATGAAATCTTGTGATGATAATTACCGGGTGTAAAAAGTAAATGGCGCTGTTTCAGGACAACATAATTTTCTTAGCAACAACGAAAGACCTTTTGGATGACATCGTTTCTTACGCAGTAATCGTCACCAAAGTGGTCTATAAATGATGTATGTTAAAAAATCTATCTGTACATAAAATTTTGTCAGGGTACATGCATTTTAACACCCGATAGCAATTGATTTTGACCAGTCTGTCAATTGAATATTTTTTTCACGACAGTTAATTATTTAAGAAATTCTCGTATCAATCCTTCTTATGGACAAGTTTAATCATTTTTCCCTACAGAGCAAAGGTCTGGTAACTGAATGGCGTTTGAACTAAATATTGTATTTGTCTGTTTCTTTTTTTAATCTTAACAATTTGTCGGTTGTTTACTTTCGTCGCCATGCTCTTATTTTGATCAGAAAATCTTATAATCACAGAAGAGCTTTTCTAGAAGGGAGATAATTTTATACCACTAGATTTCCCCCTGTACATGGATTAACAGACCTGACTAGAGCATATTGACCTAGGAGGCAGTCCACGTATTGACTGAACTTCGTATGCTACAATCATTTCATTTTTTTGTATGACATTATTCTTGACATGGAAGGTTCTATTTTAAATGTTATAAACCTGACATTTCCAAATTTAGAATGTCTTGTACTGGTTATGGAAATACACCGATTGCGCATTTGCGGGATCGCTCATTATTTTAGCCAAATATAATGGATGTGACTGATTATGTCCCTTGACGAAATTGGACTTTAGTGTTTATGAATTTTAGAACATTCGTTTTATAATTTAAATCAATGAGACTTATTATAATTGACAGTAAATGTGTTTATTTCATGTTTATTTTGTTTAATATTTGATTTTATATATCTTTTGTCTTTACTTTGAAAATTTATATTTCTTTCCTTACTTTTCTGAAGTAGTTTTACTTAAGACATATATAGATATGTTCGACTATCCTTCTGAAGCAGGGGGTGGAGTATTCTTACTCCACTTCAAAATGCAACATGAATTAGATCACACTGGTCTATGAAAACGCACTGACAATAGTGCCAACGCAGTGACAACAGTCTTTGCAACGCATAGACAATGGAAATATATAGTATTACACGCGTAAATCTGACGGTAGGTTTTATTTTTGGTGTTTGAAGATTTTATTGTAATCACTTAAAATTTTGAAAATACCCACACGGAATGTGAAAATTATTGCGGAATCGAGATGTTACATTAGTAAAGTGCAGAAAACTTGTGTTTAAGAATAAAACTGTGAACAATTTGAACGGTCGAACAAAAAATAAGTGTCATTTGTGGAATTTCCTAATTTTCTCTCTAAAATATATTCATTTTATGAATGAATAAAGCAGCATTACGAAATGTTATGTCATTTTTCATGTTTTCCCAAGATTTAAATGTTCCAGATCTTCGTAAAATCGCGTATTAGCATTGAAAATAACGCAACGCATAAGACAACGATTCAGGTACAACGCAAAGACAACAGTCTGACGTATTACTTAATGATATAATTAGTCTGTAAGTTGCCCTAGTGAGCTGAAACTACTCTCATGCATCCGATTTTTGATTTATTAAAAAAAAACATGCACTTTGTGATGACTTTGACAAGTCGAAATAAAAAAAACGAAAAAAAATTAAAATTGCATAAAAGTCGATGTCTTTTTGCAGATGTAACTCTAAATTAGGGGTCTGGATTAGGGACCACTTTTGAACGTATTTTCAAGATTCACGGAAAGTCTGATTGATGTACTTCGTCACTCGTCACTTTTCGGACTGGATACGTGTCGCGCATAGATCCCCTCAAGTTCCCTAAATTCATAGTTTTTGAAGTAAAAAATCAGTGAAAACTATCAGAGATATCTAAAACCAGAAACTCACAGTAAATTACACTCGAGATTCCATTGGTTCGAGCTGTCGTATGTTTGAAGTCGAAATACCAGTGGGACAGGACGAGATTCCTTGCCAATTTAGTAAAGAAATGCTGACCAATACCTCCCAACAGCGATAAACTTTTGATTTATTTGAAGCATACTATAACATGCTCTACAATATCACAACTATGTTTTGAATCAAATCAATTCAAATTGCACTCCAGAACCATACAGCTTATTTTCGAGCTTAATGCCTAGAACAAACAGTCGGTCACATGTCATGTGTGTATCCCATTATCATACTAAATGTAGAATATATCAAACTTAGAAACTAATAAAAGTGGATTTTCCCCTTGCAAAGTTTATCTGAAAACAATGTGTCATCTCTTTTGGTCGTGATAGATCGGCATTTGATGGCCAATGGTTCTCGTACAATTACATATGTTAGACAAGTGGGCGTGTGATAGTTATCTAAAACTTGATCGTCCCAAGAATTAAGCATCAATATATGGAGGAAGTATTTTCCTCAGTTTTTTTAATAAAAAATAACAATAAATAAAAAACTAAAATGTAGTTGACCACATTTTTATCTGAAATTAACTTGAAATTTAAGATATTTCTTACAGGATATATGATATGCTATTTACGTCACTGTTGGTTTTGCGTTGTAATGAAATTGTTGTACTGTGCGTTGACTTGAAAAATAGCATTAAAGTACTAATTTACAAATGTTCAACAAGTAGAAATATTTTGAAAAGAAACAGAAAGGTAGTGTGTTTCTTTATGCTTTAGGTTCCATTCATACATTTATGTATTTTAACGAGAATTTCAGAAAACTTCCAAAATAACACACATTTCCGTATGAGCGTTCCAACGGTTTCAGTTTTATCATAATATAATTATTTCGAAAAACTTTTAAAAAGCGATACAACGATTTCTGAATAATTTTTACATTCCGTGTGAGTATTGTTAACAATAGAATTAAATACTTAATTGACTAAAATTCATAAAATAAAAACTTGTGGCTTCTCACTGGCATATTTTCCCGTTGTCTGTGCGTTGCAAACACCGTTGTCAGTGCGTTGGCACCGTTGTCACTGCGTTATCATGGACCAGCGTGTAGATTGCAGCTCGCATAAAAGCTAGTCTTTCAACCTCGAGCACTTTAGGCTTGTATACGTGCAAAAAAGCAGTCTGAATTAGACTGCCACACGCTTGAAAGCCAACCTTTCAACCTCGAGTTCTTTTGCCTTTACACATTTTGGCAATATGATTTGGATACTTTCTAAATTCTTAAAACGCAATGCGAAATATTCTTTTGGCCAAGTTTAAAATGATTTCTTTTGATTTCAAAGTTACTTTTCTATTTGGAATTCAACTTGATTCTTGCCGATGTTGAATTGTTGTATATTTGTAAATAAAGTATTAGAAGTGTTCGGATTCTTATGTTTAGTCATATACTGATATCAGGTATCCTGCATACGAATCAGGGGCAAAGTATCTGCCACTACACTGCCCAGGAGTTCAAATCTGGTCGAACACTGACCCCCTCCTGTTACGAAATGGTGCCGTGACCAGGATACCTGTTCCCTCAGTATTGGTTTGAATTTTTGTTTGATCATTGTTATTTTGTGTTCTTTTTGTCATTATTCTTGATTAGGATGATTAGGTTTGAACAAAAACCTTGTACTTTTGATGGTGTTAGTTGCGATGTTGAAGACTATTTTGTCCAGTTTGAGGCAGTTAGTCGATGGAACAATTGGTCTGTATCTGACATGGCTTGTCAGTTAGTTATTTGTTTACGCGGAGAAGCACAAACTGTTTTACGTTTTCTTACATCTTCTCAGATTGAAAGTTATGATTATTTGCAGAAGTTCCTTTTGCAAAGGTTTAATCCAAAGGAGAGGTTGGCATTCCACAAGCTTCAATTAACAAGTTGTAGTGTTATGTCTGGTGAGCAAATAAGTGAATTTGGACATCGTTGCAAGCTTTTGTGTCAATGTGCACATCCTGATCATTTTCATGATATTCAGTCCTACTTTGTTGACATATTTTTAAACAAGTTTGACAAGGATATGTCCAGATTCATTCACTTTAAACACCCAAAGAGTTTGGATGAGGCTATTCAGTTGGCTATTGAGTATGAATCTTATGTATTGTCAAATTCTGAAGGTAGTGATTCAAAAGTTACAGTTGAAGATCACTGTATTATTAATTGTTTGCAGTCTGGATTTGACAAAATTGTAGAAACGTTCAAGAAATTAGTTTAAAGAAAGGTTAAACTAAAGAAATGTTTTAACTGTTCAGAAGTTGGACATATAAGAGCCAAATGTCCAAAAATGTAAAATGTTCTGATACGAAGGTTATGTGTCTATCTGTAGTTGGAGTTAAAGACAAAGTTGGTAAAAGTTATATGAAAAAGAAAGTTAAAAAGTGCACATCTTTGAAAGAGAATTTATTTCAAGGATGTTCAGCTTGTTCTTGTATTCATTTTGTAAATGAATTGCCAGAGTCTTGCAAACCTGATTTTATTGAAGTTGGTTAGTTTCTATGAAATCTTTTTATCTGTTTTATCATTTGTGTTTTGTTTCATGGTTCCATATAGTTTTTGACATGATTTGAGTTAAGTGGTTTTGTCATCTGAGCCTGATTAGCATCTACTCTACTTCTCAATGACACTGTACTTTATTGTAGTTCACCTTGAAGTTTTGTTTGTTGATTTTTGACATTGAGTTTATGCTTTTCTCATAGTGTGTTTATTTTGATATTGGTATATTCAATGTATGTTGAATAGTTTCTTTGATTGATTTGGTTTATTTATTGATGGGATATTTGCTCGTTGATTTGGACTTTTAACTTGTCTAAACAAGTATTTATGTTTAGTCTTGTTATGGGTGTCCTGTATTTTGACTTTAATTAGTCACGGCAAAAACCAATAGATGGACAGCCAGATGGTGTATGGAGAATTGCCAGTTGATAAGTAAGCAGCTACTGTATCAGAAGTACTTTCTTACTTGTCAAATTACAACGTTGGATTTAGAACCCGAAAACTTAACGTTTCATAAGTTTTCGTGAGATCTACAATGGTGGACGATACCTGGTACAACTCGAACCAGATCATCAGTAGACTTGTTCAGATGAAAAACATACTGGTACAACTCGAACCAGATCTTCAGTAGACTTGTTTAGATGAATTATAATTGGTACAATTTGAACCAGATCATCAGTAGACTTGTTTTATCAACCGTTTGGAGATTGAAGAATAAAAATCGAAACCGTCTGAGAAGACAATTTTTCTAAATGGATTCCGTACGTTTTCCGATAGTGATTTGGACAATACTGTGAACATTCGTCAGAAATAAAAGGAAAATTCATTCACCGTAAATCGTAGATTTATACAGTGTATAGTTTGCACATCCATATTTTGAACTGTGTTTAACTCAAATGCAACTTCGTCGACATTTGCGTTTTAAGGAGGGAGGATTGTAATGGATGTGACTGATTATGTCCATAGGGTCTGTAAGTCTCGTCATGTGATACCGAGAATTCACGATAAAATTGTGATTTGAAAACGGTTCCCGCCAAAATATGACGTTGCAGGATTATGACGTTCAAATTTTCTGCTTGAAACGTCATATGTTTTTGTGAAAAATGCAACTTTCGGGTACAAATTATGTCCCCGGAAGTTCGAAAATTGAACGAGACTTACAGACCCTATTGGACTTTTAGTGTTTATGAATTTTAGAACATTCGTTTTATAATTTAAATCAATGGGACTTATTATAATTGACAGTAAATGTGTTTATTTCATGTTTATTTTGTTTAATATTTGATTTTATATATCTTTTGTCTTTACCTTGAAAATTTAGATTTCTTTCCTTACTTTTCTGAAGTAGTTTTACTTAAGACATATATAGATATGTTCGACTATCATTCTGGAGCAGCGGGTGGAGTATTCTTACTCCACTTAGAAAGCAATCTGAATTAGATTGCAGCTCGCACGAAAGCTAGTCTTTCAACCTCAAGCACTTTTGGCTTGTACACGTTCTAAAAAAGCAGTCTGAATTAGACTGCCACTCGCTTGAAAGCCAGCCTTTCAACCTCGAGTTCTTTTGGCTTTACACATTTTGGCAATATGATTTGGATACTTTCTAAATTCTTAAAACACAACACGAAATATTCTTTTGGCCAAGTTTAAAATGATTTCTTTTGATTTCAAAGTTACTTTTCTATTTGGAATTCATCTTGATTCTTGCCGATGTTGAATTGTTGTATATTTGTAAATAAAGTATTTGAAATGTTCGGATTCTTATGTTCAGCCATATACTGACATATGAATCAGGGGCAAAGTATCTGCCACTAGTCTACACTGCCCAGGAGGTTAAATCTGGTCGATCACTGACCCCCTCCTGTTACACCAAACAAGGAGTAATCTGGTACAAAACTGGTTCCAAGACGCTGATAGACGAAGATAGTAATTTCTTAATTTCCATTCAAGTTTCGTTTTTTGTGGGTTGGAAATGTTCCTCGTGGATTTCTTTGTCAGTTGAAAACGATTTTTATCTCGAAGCCATGAAATGGCTGGAGAGATATTGATATGGCAAGAAAAAATCACGTGCCCCGTATGAGGCTTCAAGCCTATTAACAGCTCTAAAAGATGATCTTCGTGCTTCCAATAAAATATAGTGCGCAAGTTTCTTTCAAAATCGGATACATTTAGTATTTAAGTTATATTTCTTCATTTTCTTGAGTTGAATACAGTGTTGTTTAATTAAACTGAAAACAATATGCATGTTAATCAAATTACTCGTTTTTTTACTCGTTGCTTATAGAAAATGAATGGCTGTCTTTATATCTGATGGGAAAACACGCCCACTGACCTTTATAAGATGTTTTTATTGGTTTAAAATGAAACATACGATAAACACGTCAGATGTGTATTCACACAGCTGAAGCGATCTATATTTAAAGTTTACATAAGTACACGTGTCCAGAAGCACGATTAATTTAGTATTATAACATTGAGTTTATTACATTACGTTTATAAATTTTCAAAGTCAGTAACGTATTTATTGTTTTGAGCATCAATTAGTGCTTAATAGATTCAAGGATTGGTGTTCTATAATTATGATTTTAATTATTTATTTAGGTCAAACATGTCCCCATTCATAGTTACAAAAAATCAATAACGAGTCGTTGTAGTGTGTATTCTTAAAATAGTGTAGTAAATGTTTGGTAGCATTCAAAATACAAACATTGCTATTTGTTCGTTCGAATTTTCGCACAAATGAATTATCAAGCGCAACTTGGCCAGTTACAGCGATTTTAAAGAATGAAAACTTCTTAAAAGGCTCTCGCTTTGCGGTCGCCTTTTAAGAAGTTTTTACGCCTTTAAAATCGCAATAAGTGGCCAAATGCGCTTGATAATATATAATAGCAATGAAATCAACATGCGAAATCACACAATCCGATTATTTTCACGTATTACGGACTATAACTTAATACATGCAGACGTATCCAGTAGTTCTTTGGATGACTACGAAGTTTTGCCACATGTAGAATTTCAGGGCTTCGAGATTCAGCTCCATCGGAGCTTTGATTTACCTATATGACTATGTTGAATAACAACGTAAGATTCGTTGGTAGAAAATATCTGTCCCTTGCTCCAACGTTGGATTACGTCATTTTTCCTCCGGTTGACCCCAGATGACCTTGTCGAAATGAAGAGTCAAATCCGGAATTGAAAAGATGTGCAATCCACGTATACTGCCAGGTTCAACATATACAGAACGTCATGTGACATTAAATGATTAATTGTAGTTGGGCTGATTTTTTGCCTCGCAGTAATTGAAAGGAAACATGCTTTTTTGAACCGGTTCAATACCTCAGCTTCATTTCCGTCAGCATCTGGTTGCTTTGGGGGCTTTGAACCTGTTCTTGGTCTCCCAGCGAACATACTCCCACTGGCGGCCATTTTGAACACTTAGTCACGTGATCAAAATGAAAGAGCGACTAAATACCGAAAACGACATTATTATAATCCAAAGACCATAATGCAACCTTCCCTCCTTAGTACGTCTAATTCTTCCTGCAATGTTGTGACACTAAGAGTTTATTGAATCTTGAAGTTATCCTTGGTTATTACATAAAAACAAATTTCAGTTATTATAGTATATCCTTCCGGATCAAGTGGATTACGATATTTCTCTAGTTCGAGATAGTTAGAATTTGTGATTTTCAACATGTGAGCTTTAGCGAGCATGTTAAAATCAGAAATTTAACTATCGAGAATGGAGAAATTTCGTAATCCACGAGAAAACGGAAGGATATATTGTTTCTCCAATGACTTTTACTGTGTTTCAGGTGCATCAACTGATTCAATGGCTCAGCACGCAGTTGTCAACGTTTGCCGCGCTATCTGAAAGCGTAGTAACGATGACGTCACAATAGACTTTATGAATGAAATGAAACGTTGCGGAAACATCACGCAGAAATTTAACCAACGTGTGGATTAAAATAATACGTATTTTTAACCAACTGGGTTAACACGCTAAGAATTGGAGAATTTGTGATAAATGATTTCATTTGTATATACGATATTTAGTGAAATTACAGAAAATATGAAATAAATGTTTGGATTCATAATGATAGTTTGATAACATTTGTAAATTTTATTTAATTCGTTGATAAGTTTTAAGACGCTGAAGTAAAATGAGCATTTCTCAATTAATTTATGGTACATTGATTCTTCATTTGTATTTCTGTGGACCAACTATCAATATTTGACTTTAAGGAGGGAAAATTTATTTATTCTTGGTCACTCTTAAAAAAATCTGTTGTGTCAAGACACCGTCACTTTGTCAGCCATTTTTATTAACTCAGCGGGACATCTGATTCTTTCTTTGAAGGTTAGTTTTCAATTAATTTTTAACATTCCTATGTCATGTTTTTTACCTTCCCATGGATGTTTCGAAATTATTTGTAAATTTTGTACGGAACTTGACAGAATGAATAGACCAGAAAAAAGTTAGAGACATGATTTAAATTTAAATAATTTAAAGAATACTAACTTTTTTATATTAAAAAGCTAATAACACAAATATGTTACACTTGAACATTTAATAAACATTTCAGCTTATATTTGTTTACAAGTATCAAACTATCAAATATACACCAGACTGCAAAAGTGCATATGATTATATATGTCATGATTGAATATTTATGAAAATGGCATAAGAAATATTGATTTAAATCTAAATACATAAAACGTAATCTCAAGAAAGATTGAGAAATGGTATAAATAGTTTTTTTAGAAATGACCATAGAAAATAAACACAATGGTGAAATTATTTTTTACCAGAATTCTAACATGTAGCCACTATTAGCCATGAAATTGTGATCCTTTTGTACCCCCAACATGAATGTTATTCAGTATTTGTTTTTATTTATGATAAGCATGGGGATTAATTATTTACATTTAGCACGGCTTTCATAATGTTTAGCATCTCATTTTTATTATGCTTGATTACTACTACAATCGGCTATGTTAATATTTCAATACAGAGTAAATGCTATTAAATGAGACCCGAAAATGTGTGTTTATATTATGTGTTGATAATCGTATCTTGTACTTTTATTGATTATAAATAATTCCTACTTTGTGGCACTGAAGACAAAGATTTTATATGAGAATAAAAACATGTCTCATGATACAATTGTCAACAGAATAAGGGAAATTAACTTAAAACTGGCGACAGGGAAGTGAGACAATGTCTCTGCAAATACATGTTAAAAAAAGGTAAGGAACAACGCTTTTATTCTTGTTCTTCTTCAGACATTTTAAGCCGATTTTCAACTGACAACAACTCATTGAACTAATTGAATCTTTCAAAGCCTTGGTACACCAGCTAATGCATTTAGAAAATACTTGAATTAACACCCGGCACAGGATTGAACGATTCTGAAAGCAGGGAACATAGCTATTATTGATCGGAAAATAGCCTAAACACAGGATCCAAAGATAAGACATATCATTGGCTACGTTAAACAAGGAATGAAAACAAGAAGAAATTGGACAACAGTTCAAACATCTAAAACGAACAATTTATATAAAGAAACAACTATTGATGGCGAAGTCATAAGTTAACTAATATTACCCGTGAACTGTTCATATTATAGCGGTTCTTGAAGTACTACATTCAGATATTGGACACCAAGGAAAAGACATACAGTATCCGACTAAAGATAGATTCAGTAAACCGAAGAGCACCACGTGTGAATAGTGTCACATTTCAACCTATGTGTTTGTAGCAATAATTACCTTTTATTTGAATCATCTAAACAATTCAATCATTTTATTGTATATTATGGATTAACTAAAAGAAAGACCTAAATCTGACTAGGAAGCACAGTTTAGGGGAAAATCATTGAAGAGTTATGCAAATTATTTGGAATTAAGAAGAGAAGAACTTTCTATAAGGAATGACAAAAAGATTTAACGACATTCTCTGAAATATTTTAACCAACAATATCTTATAGGAGGCATTGCAGCAACCCATTTGTGCATGCATGCTACTGCAGAAGACACGAGTCTTCAAATCAGTCTCCGTATCTTTTAACACTCTGGAAAAAAATCAAGACTTCCGTTTCATGTCGCTTTGGCTTAAAAGAAATAAAATGTCAAGCCTTCATTAGCCTGTATCAAAGATTTAAAGGAAAGGCTGTCAACAGCAAATCACTACCTAAAAAGGCTGCCAAAAGCCAGACAAAAGTAAAACAGACATTAGATGACTAAGTCAGAGGATTTCATGTCAACATTGGAGACCAATTTCTTATAGCTAGTCAGGATAGTTCTCTAGGATGGATCAATCAGATAAATGAGAAAAAATCTGTGTGGTGCTCAAGACACAATTTGTTAGCCATTGTAATTTTTTGGGACATCTTATTCTTTGTTTCAACTAATATTTACCACACTTTTCTGTCTAATAAGCAATTCCGACAAAGTATGATTAAATTTTGTAGGCAACAATTGGATTAACTTTTTTAACACGTGTAGACCATTGTTAATCAAATCATACAGAGTTCTTACAAGTGCTCGTATTCTTATTCTGTCTTCAATATTTGCTCCATCCTTACCTACTTTAGATCTTATTATTCCTAAATGTTTGGCTTGCCGAAGAGATGTAAAAAAAAAGCATATGCAGCAATCCTAGAGTATTAACTGATGTTAAAGCAATGTCCTCAGTACAATCTGGGCAACCCACACATATGTTTCCAAATAGAAAAGTCAAGCTTCTGACCATGAAACCAAAACGTCAAAAGCCTTCTGGCTATCTTCTGTAACTAAAAGCAATAGTAGCAAAGACTATAATGGAGTCTCTTATTTCGCTTCTAAAACTAAAAGAGCAGAAACAATTCTTGTATTGATACATCAATTACTCTATCTTTAAGAGTAATTCATTCAAAAATTCTAGTAAATATTGGGGTCTCGGTTATTCCTCTATAGTTGTCTAGTAGAGCTGGATCTTTTGACGTTTTAAGAGCAAGTGTTAACAACCCAGATATTAAATTGTCTTGATTAATACAACTCTGCATAATTCTATTAAAGATTTCAGTTATTATTGGATTTATAGCTTGACATGCCCATTTGAGCTGTCAAAACGAATTCTAAACGCATTTTCTCCTGATTGTATCTTTTACATCTTCAAATGTTCTAGAATCTATTTGATTATATCCAAGGCTAATAATTTTCTAAGTACTCTTGATTATTACCTTTGTCTTTGGAATTGCTAAGTCCCCAAAATACTCGAAAAATATTTCTGTTGATTATTTTGATCATAAACAGTTACATATAAAGTTTGAATGTTGATTGAGGAACGATTTCTACATATAAATATTTAAATCTACACACTGTTTGGGGTATCTATGATGGCTTTACATAGATTCTGTCTATCCAGAGTCTGCTCTTGATGAAATTGACTACGTGCATTTTTTTCACATTATATTTTCCTATTGCGTTATATTCATCCAACTTTTCCAACGTTAACCAATTCCGTATGATCTTGTGACATTTTCCAAGGAAATTTAGCAGCTGTTGAATTATTCAATCGCAGTTCTTTCAATTTTATAATATTTTCTTGGTGTTGAGACAGCATTCGCAGACTGTAATAAATGAGGGGGGTCAATTAAAAAAACAGAGTTATCAAGAGCCGTTCATTGCATGTTGTGTGGAGGAGATATGAGACTGACATAGCCAAATACAAGTCATGTTTTTTCTGCAATTTCAAACCATTTTTCAAATTTTGCTGAAATTGCTGTTTGTCAAGATCATATTCCATTGGAATTTTCGAATTGCTCCCGTACTATTATTAATCTTATGTTCACATTATACTCTATGTTAAGTCTACCTAGACTAAATTGTGACATAACATATTAGATCCCTAGTTTTCATGAACCCTATAATCTGTTAGTAGTAAGTATGTAAGTAAGTAAGTCAGTAAATTCTTTATTTAAAGAGGGTAACCTAACTAGAATAAGTCTAATTTTCATTAAGGCCCTCTAAATCAACATATAAAATATCAAATTATTATATCAAACACATTAACAATAGACAATAATGATATAAATACAATTTTATAAAGTTAAAGCATCATGTTTAGGATTTGCTAAAAAGTAATAAAAACAATGTTGTTTGAATACCTCTAAAGAATTTGAATATTTGATAGAAGTTGGCAATCTATTCCAAATTTCTACGGCAGAATAATGGAATGAACTTTTATAAAAATTGTATTTGGTCTGGGTAGGAATTGATCACAATTTGAAGAAGAACGTAAGCAGTGAGAATTAGTATCTTTCTGCAATAGCAAATATTCGGGAACCATCCCATTTACAATCATGTACATTAAAATAGAATTTTGGTACTGTATTCTCTCAGTAAATGATAACCATTTCAGGGAGGAAAACATAAATTTTGATGGTGTATAAAAATCACAGTCTAGGATAATTCTTTGCTGCTCTTTTTTGTAACTTTATAATTCTGTCAGACTCGGGGCATTTCTCATCCTCGATTTTATGGAAATGTTGTTAAAAAATGTCAAAAACTGATTAATAATCCAGAAAAACTGGGACGTAACTTACATTCTTTACGTAATAGTGGATATCGACGAGATATTCTGAACAAATCCGTTAAATTGGCTTTGGATTCCAGTGACCTGAAGACTTTACATATATACTGGCCTCTCACTGATACTGCCGATGTCTGCTGAAATACATGAAGACTCTTTACTAAACCCTTCGAGAAGTTTTGAGTTTGATTTTTCTTCCGTAGTGCGACAGTGTTTTACCAGCAGACTAGATTCCTTGAGCTAGCCGGCAGTTTAGCGGCGATCACTCTTTGACCCTTCTTTCAAAATTACGTTTTGTCTTATGCTTTTTCTGTTCCAAGATAGTGGTCATTGAGTTAGTAGTCTACCTGTATTGGGTTTTATTCGCGTGTTTATGATACTATAGGGAAACGGGATAGAGAAAGGGGAGGTTTGGGTACCCATAAACCGGTTTAACCCTACCACTGGCCTTTGCTGGTGCCGGTACCAAGTCCGGCTATCCCGAGTTCCTATCGTTATTTATGTTTGTCTCTTGTTTTCATTATTGTTTTTCTGGTGCAGTTTGCTTGTAAATTGTGGCATGTGATTGTAGTTCCTGGCCATTGTAGGTGTTTGCTGTTTTCCTGTTTTTGTAATTTCACGTTTAGATACACTTCCCCATACCGTGCAGCAGTAGTCAATATAAGGTAATATATGAGCTATAGAATAATTGTCGTACATGTGTTGGTAAATATGACTTTAACTTGCATAAGAGTGATATTTTAGATGAAAGTATTTTACAGATCCTATTTGCTTGTTCATTCCAGCTTAAATTTTCATCTATGTCAATACCAAGTAGCTTCTGTGCGTGAACATTTTCAATAGAAACATCTTTTATCTTAATGTCAAGATCTGACATTCCTGAAAGTCTTTGTTTTGAACCTAATAGCATACACTTTGTTTTTTGGGGGGAATTTATTTTCATCGAGTTATTTTTACACCATAAATCAACTGCATTCAAATTTTCTTGCAAAACAGAGGTAATAATTTCAACACTTTTATCATGGCAATGTAAAGTTGAGTCGTCAGCGAATAAGTCTTATATGAATTGGTACATCATTGATATATATTATGATTAAGAGCAGTCCCAAAACTGAACCTTGTGGAACACCATATGTCATAAAAGCTGGGTTTTATTTAAGACTACCACATTGAACTTCCTGTTTTCTATGAGATAAATATGATTTTAACCAAGTCATCAATTTTTCTCCAACATTGTAAAATTTCAATAAGTATAATTTACAAGATCTAATGCTTTACTGAAATCTACAAATATACTTCCAATAATTTCACCATTGTCCATGCATCTCAACCACCCATCAATAAGTTTTGTTAGAGCAATTTGGCAAGAATGACCATGTCTAAAACCTGACTGTGACACATGTAATAATTTGTTATTATTTAAAAATGTATACGGTTGAGAACTTAAGTGTTTCTCAAAAATTTTTGATATAGTACAAAGGAAGGAGATTGGGCGATAATTCGATGGAGTATCTGTTGCTCCTCCTTTATGTAAAGCTGTAACTCTTGCAAATTTCAGTTTATTTGGGAAACGACCACATGATGTACTTTTATTAATTGAAAACGTAATTGAAGTAGATATAACTTCGGCGCTAAGTTTCAGAATTTTCGGTCCAATTCCATCTATACCTGTTGAATTTCTGACATTTAACTGTTTTAAATGAGAATAGACTTCACTCACAGATATGAACTTTAAATCAAGACTCCTCGTTTTTAGTTTTTCATGTGTATATTGCTGTAGTAAAGTGAAATCAGAACTGAAATCATTTCCCCGACAAGTTTTTCTGCAATTGATGAAAAATGGGTATACAAAATATTGACAATTTTTTTGTGGTTGGTAAACTGTTTCGTTTTCATAAGTCATTTTAGGTGGAAAGATATTTTCTGATTAATGGGGCAATAACAAGATTAACGGACAGAGTTGTCAGAGTTGTCCATGAGACAAAAAGATAAATTATTTGGAAGCCTATGGAAAAATTGTTGACCGTAATGGTCATTTCAAACCATTAGAACCTAAATTCGCAGTAACCTCGGTAGTAGTGTAGGAAATGAGCTTGTCTAGGCCAATCTCATTTCCTATACTACTAAAAATTTTGACCCCCAGAAAAACCTCTCAAAAGACATAAAAAAGACAAAAATTTTGTCAAAAAACGCAAAAACAGCACAAAAAATTCCTATATTTTTCGACCAAAAAAAAAAAAAAAAAAAAAAAAAAATGCCGGGAGTTCAGGGAATAAAAAAATCCTGTCGGGTCTAAAACATAAGAAAAAAAAATAGCCGGGAGTTCAGGAATAATAAAATAATCCTGGCGGGTCTAAAACATAAGAAAAAAAAATAGCCGTGAGTTCAGCGAATAAAAAAATTTTGAGGGATGAGGGGATAAAAAAAATATATGAATTACCGGGTAATACACAATTAAAAATATATATTTTTTTTTAATATGAATTACCGGGTAATACATACAAAAAAATTAAAATATGAATTACCGGGTAATACACAAAAAATTTTCAAATATGAATCACCGGGTAATACACACACAAAAAAAAAAATTAAAATATGAATTACCGGGTAATACAAAAAAAAAATAGATAAATAAAAAAATATGAATTACCGGGTAATATAAAAAAAAATTTAAATATGAATTACCGGGTAATACACAATAAAAAAAGAGATTTTTTTAAAATATGAATTACCAGGTAATAAACAATAAAAAAAAAAAATAATTAAAATATGACTTACCGGGTAATACACAATGAATTACAGAAACTAAAGTTAAATAACTCTGAAGTGAAAATTCGTAAAGAGTTGTATTACCAAGTAATAGTTAATTAATATAGATTATCAATAAACAGCCAGTTTATTATGTATTACTATGTAATGCTGACATCGCATTGATTTTTGTTGCTGTAATGTGTATCCTTATAGACATATTGATTACTGACCTCATGACAAACAGATAAATATCTATACAAATTCATTATGCGAGGAAATGTATTACCAGGTAATACTCAATAAACTATAGAAGTTAATATAGTCTACTAAAGATCTAAAACTTAGTCATTTGTAATTCTTGTTCATAAAAAGCACCTACAATTTTTTCGCCTTTTAAATCAATTGTTTTATAAGTAACATGGTTAGTATTTAAAACTTTTTCAATTACAAATTTTCTCTTGTCCACCGAGTTGTATAACCCTTTTCAAATTGACCTTTCTTTTTTGTTATTCTTACTCTATCTCCTACTTTTGAATTTAGGTTTTTTAATTTTTTCTTCTTTTTCTGGATATAAATTTGTATACACTATTAATTAGTTTTTTAATTTACTTGCTTCAACGGGCGTCATTTTAATTGAAGAATGTACTGTATTATTATAATTTTTAACTAATTGATCTAAAATATCATAATATTTAAATGATTGATTGGCAGTAAAATATTTATACATATGTTGTTTCATTGCTCCTATCCAGCGTTCCACTACACTAGATTTTTCTTCATTCTCAGTTGAATATAACTTTATGTTTTTATCTTTTAACAATTCTTTACTTGTCGATTATAAAATTATGATCCTTTATCTGACCAAATATACATTGGTTTTCTTTCTTTAAATAATGTTTTAAATGCTTCACTTACTGTTACTCCCGTTTTATTTTTCAATGGAACTAACCAACCATATTTACTAAAAATGTCTATAACTGCTAATAAATATTTATAATGTTTATTTTGTTTTGAATATTGTTGCATATCTATGAAATCAACTGCCCATGTCTGGTCTATTAAATGAACATAAACACGTCTTTCAGGGAAAACTTTTACAACTCTACGATGTAATTCATCTGCTAATTTATTTGTTAGATTTGTAAACACCATTTTAAATTGTTTTCTTAAAAAAAATGACAGAAGGAAAAATCTGTACTAAATATAATAAATATAAATATTTATATGAATATGATAAAAATAAAACAAAACTAATGGGTATTAAATCTGCCTTTAAAGAATGTAATAAACCGGAACAAAGATCACATTATCAAAATAATAAAGAAAAATACAAGAAATCTTATCAAGAATTTATACCTAGAAATCCTAATTATCAACGTGAATATTATTTAGAAAAAAAATATATACTTAATTAAAATTATGTCTATCAAAAATGAGTCCTAAACAATCCAAAGTTACCAAATCATTTAAAGATCTTATTACTTAAATTGATGTTGAAGATATAGAAGAAGATGATATAGATAAATATATAAACTTATTAAAAGATAAAATAGTTATTAATCAATTTCCTTTAAAAATTAAAATAATAATAACAAGTGAATTGTCAACACCCATGTCATTTGATACAATAGAAGATCATTACTCTCATCCTGTTAAAGTTATCTTAACACAAAATAATATATCTACATTCTATAAAAGTTTAATAGATAAATTTGAAGCTTGGATAGATAAATTTCAAGAAAGAGGATCTGGTTTTGTTTTCAGAAATATTAAAAGTGTAAAAGTAAAACAATATAAATATGATTATCAGAAAGCTTCATCTTATATTCCTCTTCAATTCAAATTAATGTTCAAAATAAAAATGATAACAAATGTTTCTTATGGTCTATATTAGCAAAGTTATATCCTGCTAATGAACATAAACAAAGAGTAACCAAATATAAAGCATATGAAAATAAAATTAATATGAAAGGAATTAAATATCCTGTAGCAATAAAAGATATATCAAAAGCAGAGAAACAAAATAATTTCAGAATAAATGTATTTGCGTTAAAGGACCAAACAAATAAAGAATCTTTATATCCGGTTCATAGTTCAAACTTAGAAAGTGAAAATGTAGTTGATTTCTCATACATTGAAAGTAATGAAAATAATAGTTATTGTTTAATTAAAGATTTAGATAGTTTTAAGAATGACAAGAATAATCATAAATCATTTACATGTAGAAATTGTTTGTATATATCATTGATAAAACATAAAGAAATGTGTTATAATAACGAATGTTGTAAAACCATTATGCCTGAACCAGGAAAAAATATTCTTAAATTTCAAAATCATCATTTTAAAAACAAATTACCGTTTGTTATCTATTCTGATTTAGAATCGGATAATATTCCAATATCTACAACTCAACCAAATCCAGATGAATCGTATACAAATCCAATGCGAAAACAAAAACCTAATAGTTATGGTATTAATGTTCATTCAGATTATCCAAAATATATAAATCACAATATTTTTCTTATGTTGGTGATGATGCAGTAGAAAAATATGTAGAAAAAGTAATAAAGATATTTAAAGAAATAAAGTATAAGATCTACCTTAATGAGAAAAAAGAACCAATATTAAATAAGTATGAAGAAGATGAATTTCAAAAGGCAACTGAATGTTATAATTGTAAAAAAGAATTTGAAGAAAGATTTGTTGTCAATATTGTGATGAGGAATTTGAATATGACTACTTCTATTGTAATAATTGTGAAAGACAAAATGAAAAATATATTAATAAAGTAAGAGAACATAATCATCATTCAGGTAAATATAGAGGAGCAGCTTGTCAAATGACTAAATACCGAAGTTACTGTGAATTTAAATTCTGCATATGCGCATTTCGACAACTTATGTCTCTTCAGTGCAGATAAAATCTAAACGCTTGGAAGACCATAACTCAAAGATGTTTAAAAAGTGAAAGAGAACAAATAACCAATATGATCTAAATGTGAAGCCAAAATCAGCTAAGGACAGAGCTGTAATACAAAAGATGGTAAAGCAACAAAATTAATACCCTTGTTCTTTCATAATGGGTCAAATTATGACTTCCATTTTATTATTGAAGAATTGATTAAATATGAAGATGAACATAATGAAGTAAAACTTCTTTCTAAAAACTCAGAAGAATATATTTCAATAGAATACGGTTCATATTATAAAAAACTTAGATTTTTAGATCCATATAGATTTACGTTAAAAGGCTTATCAGATATTGCTAAATCAATGGATGAATTTCCTATTTTAGAAAAAGAGTTTGATCAAGATATTTCTCTACTAAAACAAAAAGGATTCTATCCACATGAATTTATAGATTCCTTAGAAAAAATAAAAGATAAGAAATTGCCCGATATTAAAGAATTTTACTCAACAGTAACACAAAAAACAATTACAGAAGAAGAATATAAACATGCACAAACAGTCTGGGATCATTATAATTGTAAAAGTTTATTAGATTATCATAATTTATATCTTAAAACAGATGTTCTTATCTTAGCTGATGCGTTTGAAAATTTAGAAAATTCTTTATAAAATATCATGAAATAGACCCCTGTTATTGTTATTCTGCTCCTGGTTTAACATGGCAATGTGGCTTAAAATATACAAAAATAAAATTAGAATTATTAACCGATGTTGATATGTTACAAATGTTTGAGAAAGGTATTAGAGGTGGTTTTTCTGGTGTTCTAGGCCCAAGACACTAAAAGCTTATAACAAATATACTACTAACTATGATAATGGAAATAGAATATTAGATAAAAATGAAATGAAAGAATGTTTAGAAATATTAAAGAATAGAGGAAACTTAAGTGATTTCTTATTAGAAAAATATTTACTATATCTTGATGCAAATAATTTATATGGTTGGGCAATGTCACAAAAATTACCAACTAAAGATTTTAAATGGGAAAAAGATCCTGAGTACTATAAAAAAATATTCCAAAAGGAAGAGGATGTCTAATTGAATGTGATTTAGAATATACAGATGAATGTAAAAAGAAAACATATAAATATCTTTTGGCACCGGAAAAGATGAAAATAAATAAAGAAGATTTATATCCTTATCAATCAAATTTATTAGGAGATAAACCATTAGGTAAAGAAGAAAAACAATTTTTAACACTAAATAATAAAAAGAAATATATTATTCATCATAGTATTCTAAATGAATATATTAAACTTGGTTTAAAAGTGACAAAAGTATATAGAACACTTTCTTTTAAAGAATCAAATTGGTTAGCAAAGTATATTAATTCTAATACTGAACAAAGAACTTAAAACATGCTTTTGAAAAAGATCTTTGGAAACTGATAAACAACAGATTCTATGGAAAAACATTAGAAAATATTAGAGGAAGAAATGAGATTATGTTATCTACTAATAAAAAAGAGGAATAGAAATATATAAATAAACCAGATTTTAAAGACTCAATAATATTTAGTGATAACTTTGTTGCAATCGAAAATAATGTTACTTCTGTTAAATTTAATAAACCTATTTATTTAGGACAGGCTATATTAGATTACTGGAAACAATTAATGTATAAATTTTATTATAATATTGTTAATAAATTATGGGAAAAAATGAATTAGTTGCGAGCGATACCGATTCTATATTTTAAAGTATTAAAACTAAAGATATTTACGAAGATATGAAAAAAAATAAAAGATGAATTAGATACACCAGATTATCCTAAAAACACCCTTTATATTCAGAAAAAAAAATAAAAAAGTAATTGGCAAATTTAAAGATGAACTTAATTCGACAATTATGAATGAAATAGTTTTTTTAAGAAGTAAAGCATATTCTTTTACGTTAACAGATTTAAATGAAGAAAAGAAATTAAAAGGAATTGGAAAAACTACGGTAAAGAAAGATATTAAATTTGATGATTATAAAGATTGTGTATTTAATAATAAAACTAAAATGAATAAAATGTATACATTAAACTCTAATAAACATGAAATGTATGTTAATGAAATAAATAAAATGACTATGACTCCTTTTGATGATAAGAGATATATATTAGATAACGGAATAGATACACAGCCTTATAGTTCTGAATGTTTTTATTTTATTTAATTTAAAAACTTTATTTTAATTTCCAAGCGACAAAACCAGTTAATGCCACACCACCAACAACAAATGCAATTTCTATTTTTCTTTATCATCTGATGGAGTATAAAAATCACTTAATACTGGTTTAACTGAATTTGAAGGTAAATCCAATTGTTTACCTGTAACATTGTAATATTCTCTCATAGCTTGATCAACATCATCAAAAGTTTGAACAGCATGATTTTCTTTTTTCAATTGTTCATTAATAAAATCTAATCTTTGAGTTCTTCTTTTATTCCATTCTGCTGTTGCTTTTTCTAATTTTTCTATTGCTTTATCATGTCTTATTTTCTCTTCATTTGCATTACTTCCCATATGTGAAAATAAATAATTACTACCAGAAAATGCAAAAGCGTTTGTTTTTGCTCCTCCTAACATCATTGTTAATGCACTTGCCATTTTATAAAGAAATGAAATTTACTTCATTATATCAGCAGGTATAATACCTTGCTGAACCAACATATCTTTTGTTGACATTGCAAGTAATAATTCCAATATCACTCATATTAAAATCCACTTTTGGTGCTGGTCTCTTAAATATCTTTCTACCTATTTCTGCATATCCAACTGTTAACAATGTTTCCACTCCAGCATGATATAACATATTTGCAATTTGTTTTCCGTCTTTTGGTGTTGACATTTTTATATAAAATAATTACTTTTCTATTTTTTTTTATTTCTTTTTTAATTGTTCTAATTTTTGAATTCTTATTTTATTCCATTCTTCCGTTTCTTTTTCAAATTGATGTCTTATTTTTTCTTCATATGATTTACATAATTCAAAAAAACTATTTATAGTTGTTAAAGAGAATGCTGAAAAAAATAATGCGTGTATAATAACATCTATTTTTCTATTTTACCCATTTTAAAGAATTAAAATTAATTAAATTCAAAAGGATCAATTTCTTTCTTTTTCACTTGCTCGATATTTTGTTCTTGTACTACGGGTGAGACTTGTTTTGACTTGTACATCTATAGTCCTAATACACCTGCTATAATTGATAAACATAATGGTATGTAATTTTTGCTCGAATTTTGTTTGTTTGTTGATATTCATCCTCATTTGTTATACCGCTACGCCCACCTGCTTGTTTAAATTCTATTTTTTCTTTTTTTAATTGTTCTGCTTCTTTTCTTTTTAATTCAGCTTTTATTTTTCTTGCTTCTACACCATTCTTACCAGCAGCTACTCGTTTTGGATTTTTTGTTGGGGTTTTTAGATTCTTTTATTTCTTCTTTAGTTTCTTCTTTTGTGTCATTTTCACTCGTCATTTTTTATGTCATTATTTTCATCTTTCTTTTTAAAATCAATATGTCTCGCTGTTGTTAATATTGCAGTAAAAGGAGCAAGATACATTCCATATCTATAGTACAGTTCACAACAGACATTAGTTTAAGCGTGATTGATGAAAGAATCTTCCCCTAAGTCTTGCATTAGCTTTGGTGGATTAACATCGTTAAAATACTTTGATATACCCATAACATATAAATTAATAAAAGAGTTTCTTAATGTCTTAGTCACTTCTAGCTCCTAATCTTGCTTCATATTTACAATATAGTGTTTTTATTTGTTCTGGTGTCATTGTATCAATGTCTGAAAGTTGTAATTCTTTACCAAGATATTGCTTACTACCCCACCAGCAACAACGGCTGATAATCTTTCATGTTTTTTTTTCTTGTTTGTCATTATCATCAATATCTATGTTTTTAATATTTTTAAAACTTTGCCCGCTTAAAAATTCTTCAGTGCTCATTTTAAATATTTTATTTTTGAGTTTTGAGAAATTAAATACAACATAATACTGTAGTGTTTGTTATAATTATTAGTTTTTCCAATAGCATTGCTTTTTTATTGCTATTTTTTGTTATGTAACTTAAGCATTACTTAAACATTACTTAAGCATTACTAAAGAGTTACCAATAACCAGTAGGTTGATCTGTATTTAATATTAATTTACGATGTTTCTTTTTTTTTAAGTTCTTCCTTTATTTTTTTACTTTCTTCCAAAGTAGGAATAACTTCATTTTCTTCTAAATAATCGTAAAAACTTTTTTTTTGTCTTTTGTATGAAACAAACATAACCATATTGTTTGTTCTCTTAAATCTTTTAACACTAAATTATATTTTTGTGTAACGACCCAAACTGTTTGTTCTGCATGTTTTCCTGAAAATGCAAGTTCAGCCAGCATATCTTTTTTTTTGTTAATTCTTTTGTTGCACTACAATCATCTTTAATATATAATGTTGGACGTCCTGCATATTTCTTAAAACATATTCTTAATAGTTCTTGTAGCCTTTCTTCTCCATTATTAAGAATAGGATTAACAAATATTAGATTTTTTGTTTTTGGTTTTCTAACATCACCAATCAAATCCTGGGAGCATGCGCGAGTACGTGACGGTCATGTAAATTGAGCTCGCATATGAATGGGAAATTTACTGGAAGTGATAATGTTTAATGGTCTAAAGGTTTCTATTGAATGAGACGTCGATTGAAGTCTAAATTTACCAAGTGATAACTGAAGTTTTTTTTGTAAGGTCTAACATTACTTGCCCTTCTTGTCAACAAAAATTCAAGATGGTGACGTCCAGGGTAGAGGGTGACCTTACCGATCAATTCGAAGAAGAACCCAACCAATTAGAACTTTCTTCTTCTCAGCCTAATACCAGTACTAAAATCAATCGTTCCCGAGTGAACAAACGCAATAAACCCGAAAGTCCTCAAGATCTAGTTGGCACACTTAAACAGGGAACACGACAAACAAGTCGACGTAGTCTCTCAGCGCCACGTAAAACCCTGGATGATAAAATTGTTGATGCCCTAACCAGCTCTGATGTACTGAATAAAGTAATACCTGCAATCTCCTCTAAAATAATTGACTCAATAACTAATACATTAACATTGTTCAAGCTCAAATCAAGGTATACTTAGATGACCAAATAAAGCCCTTAGTTCAACATATTAATCAACAACAAGAACAAATTGACGAACAAAAACGAATCATGAAAAAACAAGCTGAAATGATTGTTTCGCTTAGTAGTTCTAGTGAACAAAATAGACAAACATCTAATGAACAGGACAAGGAAATAGAATCTTTATATAATAAAATTGAACAACTTGAAACACGCATAGAGCAACAGGAACAGTATTCCCGCAGATCTAGTTTGCGATTTCATAATGTCCCGGTACCAGTTGATGAAAGGGGTAGAATTGTCCATCCCGTTGACACAGACACTTTGATCATAAAAATAAAAACAATCTTAATGTCAACCTTACAAAAAATGATATTGGCCGTTCTCACGTTATTGGTCAAACAAGAAATGGAAAAAGTCAGGTCATTGTTAGATTCATATCTTATCGGACAAGGGAACAGGTATTCAGTGCTAAAAAGAAGCTGAAAGGAAATGGAAATGGCATATTTAAAACGGAAAATCTCACTTCTTACAGAACGGAAATTGTTAAACTCCTAGCAAAGATGAAACATGATGGAAAAATACACACATATTGGACAATAGATGGTCGTATATATACAAAAATGTTTGCAGCTGGAAGGAAAATACTCATTAGAAACTTTGATGACATTCGGGACATCGAACCATGCTGCCAGAAAGAGCCTTCTCTAAATAGCTCAAGTTCTTAAATTAAAAGCCTCATAAGAAATAAACAATAATAATAAAAACATTTTTTTAAAAAACTCAAATGAAACTTGTGTGGTGTCTTTTCTTTTATTATTATTACTTTTTCTTGATAAAAGCATTCCATGATAATATTATCAGTTATCCTTGTTATTATTTTTTTTTTATTCATTTTTTTTTTCGTCATTACGATGTTTTTTTCACTAAACGGTAGCATAATTGGTTCTTGTCGCTTTCTATTTAGCTAAAATAGAGTTAAGTTTGTTTGCCCTTCTCCTATAAATCTAGTGACTTATCTACAGAAATACTTATTTTTTAATTATTTATTTATTTTTTATTATATTATATTATTATTTTTTTTAGCAAAACACCGAAACATTTTTTTAAATATAAATATCAATAAATTAAATAACTTTCCTACCTATCTAGCCACTTTAAAGAAGGGAAAACAAGTATATTTTTTATCATGGCCTTGATGGCTATTCTGTTTACAAGTTACTAGAAGATTAGCAAAATCTAATGTGACATTTAATTAACATAATACGATCGAAAATTTCTTTACAAACAAACGTATGTCTTCTCTTAATTATTATTATATTTTTTTTATTTGAGCCTTCAGGACTTTCTATTTCGATTATTATTATTTTATAATACAAGTCACATGCTCAAAAAAGCGACGTAACCATGCTGTATTAGAACAACTCTTGTTTTATTATTTATTTTTTTCTTTTTTATTACTTTCGTAAACGTATACTTTTGTGTTTATATATGTTTGTATGTTTGTATATATATTTTGCAAATTCAAATCTTCAGAATTTATCCTCGTTTGCAAGAAAAAAATGTTCCCAATAAGTGAACGAGTCTGTAAATACGAACTACGTGAGTTGCATAGTTCATATATACAACATGTATGTGTTGGCTCACATTTGTTTTGTTTTCGGTCTTCAACATACAATTTTGCTTTGTACACATCATCTTCACTGTAATTATCATTATTGTTCAAGTTATTTGTTAATATGTCAAATACTCGATTCTTCCGTATAGATTGCTTTAGATAGTCATCCACCCGAACACACATGTTTGTGCTGTTAAAATTGCTGACACGATTTGCAGTATTGTATTGATATAAAACCAATACAGAAAAATATAACTGATAAAAATTTTTACGTGGCGATCCAAACCTTGTGTATGTATTATATATATATTAGACAACAAAACGAATCAGAGAAAAATGAGAGGGAAAAACAGGGTTTACAGGTGAAATGATATTAATTTCCCGATTCATATTAAACTTGCTAAGCAAATAGTAATAATAATAATAATAAAATAAACAATAATATAGAAAAAATAGATACCGATGGTACCTTCATAAATTGCTTTTTTCTCAATTTTACACAACATGCAAATAAGATGTTCTCGATTCGTACACTCCCAAACAATGTCATTAAATTTCTATAAATTGACTCTTATATCTGGAGTTCTTGTATTAAATATTCCAAATTATCTTTTCCCCTCTCTCATATACACATGTTTATTCTTCGTCGAGGAAAAAAAAATTCTCTGACCAATTTATACAAATAATGATTCGATTCCCATTCGTGAAACACATAGTACAACATGTACGTGATATTTCACGATGTATATTTGTTATTGTTTATATGCATGTCTCATTTTGCTTTGTCAATTACTTGTTGTTTATTTATCATTTTATGCGTGTGTGAATGCAATGTCTTGTGTGGTCTATATATGCTGATACATGTCTGTGACTGCTCTGTTGTCCCTCCTTGCTTGTTTCCCGATGGGTAATAGTACAGAGGCATACAGAGCGGCCATAGGCTTGTTTCACACTGTTACTTGTAGATTTTACAGAGCTTTTTATACTCGCGCTGACAGTTTCAGAGATATATTATTAACTAACTTACGTTGTTCTTATTTTACAGCAGCCTTGTTTATCCTCCAGAGTATTAATTTGAATGAAAATGCGTTATTCCTATTATTTGTGCTCCATATTGTTTTAATCATTGGTAATGTCGAAACAAATCCAGGCCCAGAAACAAATGATACGATTTCAGTTTCAAGCTCAGAAAACAATTTAACAGGTAAAAATATTTCCATATGCAATGTCAACATTCGCAGCATTCGGAAAAAAAAATTAATTTCTTAAATAATTTCGCTGAAGACTTCGATTTGTTAGTAGTAACTGAAACACATTTAGACGACCAGGAACAGACTCTGATATAGTTTTAAGTTCGTTTTCAAATCAGGTACACCGAAAGAATCGATCTGTTGATGTTGGCTTGGGGTACGCAGGGGGTGGACTGTTAATTTATTCGAAAGAAGATATGCTTGTAGAAAGGCAATATAATTTAGAAAATAATATTGATGAAATAATTTGGGTTTTAGTCAATTTTAAGGGGATATTCTTTCTATTGTATCATACATATCGTCCTCCTTGGACCGATACCCATTAATGGACGCGTTTAACATACTCAGTTGATCTGGCTCTCGGAATAAACGGAAATATCGTGATCACGGGTGACCTGAACGCTAACTTATTTAATGATAATAATAATAAACTCGCAGAATTGACGAGACTTTTTAATTTAATAAATGTTATTGAAAAGCCAACTAAGGTGAGTGGTAACAGTTCAACTTTGCTTGATCCTATTATTTTAAGTGACTCTTTAAACAATATTTATTCAGATGTACTTGAATTACCTGGATGTATAAGTGATCATAATGCCGCTGTTGCAATTATTGAAAGCAAGAAGTCAACCCTGAAATCATTTTCACGTGAAAATTGGCAATACGATCAAATTGATACTGATTTATTCAATCAAAAGTTAAATGGAATCAATTGGACATATAAGTTTGAAAATTTCAGTGATGTTGACAACATGTGCGACGAATTTACTAAACTATTTCTTGAAATATCAAGAGAGTGCATTCCTACAAAAACAATATTAGTTCGGGATAATGATAAACCGTGGTTTAACTATTCAATTAAAAAGGAAATTCGAATTAGGGATAAGCTTAGAAAAAAAAGTACTCAAATATCGTAGAGAAAGTGATAAAATTAAATACAAAAAAAAACAAAGAAATAAGGTTAATAACATGAAAAAATATGCAAAAGAAAATTTCGAAAATAATTTAGACAATTTCTTGCTGAATAATTCTTCAAATTCTAAATCCTATTGGAAAATTATGCGCATGTTAATAAAATCTAACAAGGGAAATAACTGTATACCACCACTCCGCAATATAATACAAGATCAAATCTTGACGACATTGTCTATGACGACTCAGATAAATGTGAAATATTAAACAAATATTTTAATTTAATCTCGAATTTTTATGAAGAAAATGTACCTCTTCCTGAATTTGAACATGTAACGAACAACTTAATTTCCGACATTTGTTTTACAGAAAGTGAAATTATTGACGTAATTCAAATGTTAGCACATTAAAGAAAGCAAAGAGTGATAAATCGAGAATCATCTTCAGATTTGAAAATTGTCCAAGCGGGTGTACCACAAGGTTCTGTGTTAGGACGTCTTTTATTTTTAATTTATATCAATGATATTGGTAACGAGCTCCAGTCATTAAGTAGATTATTTGCAGACGATACTTCTTTAGGATATTCTAGTGTAAATATTAATGAAATTAAAACTGTTATAAACCTTGACTTAATAAGACTCGGTGATTGGTCACAGAAATGGCTTATGTCCTTCAATCCCGAAAAAACAGAAATTATGATTTTTTCCAATACTAATGTAGAAGATGATTTAAATTTTGTCTTCAACAATAAACAAATTCCGATGACTTCTAGCCATAAGCATCTCGGTATTACTTTCTCACATGATGCAAAGTGGAATGAGCATATTGACCTGATGATTAAAAACATCTCAATACATTTAGGCATGTTACGAAAACTGAAATTGAGTCTTAGTCGAAAGAATTTGGAAAAAATGGATCTTGCTTATATACGCCCACTTTTTGAGTATGCCTGTGAAATCTGGGATAATTGTGTATAATGTATTCAAATAAGTTAGAAAAACTTCAACTTGAAGCTGGTCGAATTAAAACAGGTTTACCCATTTTTACTAATTCTGAAAAAATATACGTTGAAACTGGATGGGAAACTTTATCAGAGAGAAGACAACGAAGAAAACTGCAACTTTTTTACAATATTAAAAATGGCAATGCACCTACATATTTAAATAGCCTTGTTCCACCATGTATACAGAGTACAACGATCTATCCTTTACGAAACGGTGAAGATTTAATAATTCCGTTTTATCGACTTTCTTTAACTTCATCATCATTTGTGCTATCTACTGTTAGAGAATGGAAGAAACTTGACACATCAGTACGTAATATTGATTCAATATCTAAGTTCAAAAAGTCAATTCGAAAAAATCGCAGAAATATGATTTGGTACCAAAACACTATTATTATGGCCCGAGAAAACTAAATATTACTTTGACACAAATTCACTGTTCAGCATCATTTTCAAACTATGATCTTTTTAAAGTTAATATAGTATCAAGTCCTAAATGTATATGTAGAGCTCAAAGAGAAGATGCCTACCATTATTTCTTCGCTTGCAAAAAATATTCAAACATACGTGAAATTCTTTTTAATAATATAAGGGAAATTACAGCAGTTGTTGACTTGGACATACTAATGAAAGGCGACTCAGGTTTAAGTTATGAAATTAACTGTGAAATCTTCCGTCAAGTGTACAGTTATATCAAAGACTCGAAAAGATTTGTATTATCTTGAGTAATTTTATTCAAAACCGACTTTGCATTCACACTCACTTTTGTTTCTTTTGTTTTTGTTTTTCGTGTGTATATACATTTAGTTTTATCATATCCATTATTATTGCATGCTCCACATAATAATATATTGTAAAAATGTTTAATATATACAGGAGAAGACGACCTAAGTTTGTACAACTTGTGTCTTATCCTTTTTGTATCATTGGTCAAATAAAATAGTCATTAACTAAACTAAACTCACGATTTTTACATGCCTTGTTCCATTGAATAGTTGGACAAAGTATAACAATGTTTGTAAACACCCGACGATATTCTGTTTCTAATAAATCAAGAACAAATTCTGTTTTTCCACAACCAGTTCGACCACATATAATAGCACAATGGGGATATTTTGGTAATAGTAACTGCTCTCTAAATTCTTGATTATAAACAGTTTTCTCCATTTTTAAAAGGGAAACCTTTCGCTCTGCTTGCTAAATAAATAAAGTAAACCGGAGTGTATCTATCTTAATAACTTACTTCTTTAAATCTTCCATCTTCAAAATTAATTTGTACATCTTGAATAACAAAAAGATAAACATTTATTTGTTTATCAGCTCCTGCTGTTTTCGTTATTTGAATTGTAAAACCTTCAGATGCATTTTCAATTCTTCTACCTGAACCGTGTAGTGAGTTATCATCTGTTGAACGTAAATCTAACCATAAAGCATAATTATTTGTTAAGTATTTTTCTAATGTTGTATCAGATAAACATACATCTTTTAAAACTGTGTCTGTTGTTTTCTTACGTTTTGAATTCAGAGCAAAGAATTTATTTATCTCATCCCATTGTTGATATGCTTTCATTCCTTGACTGTATAATTGATTTGGAACACCTTCTATTGTCATTTCTACTTTTGTTATATTGGGATTATAATAAGTTTCAGTGCTTGTTCTTTCAGGGTCTTCGAATAACATTAGAATACCTTTCATACTTCTACATTTAGATTAATGTTCCAGAGTGTATCAGATTTGTGTTTGGTTATTTTTCTGTGTCTTAATATTCTCTCATATAAGATAACCATTTTATTATCAACTTGCTGTCTTATCTGTCTTGCTAATTCAGTGTCAGAAACCATATCAAATTCTAAACAAATGTTTTTGATTTTATAACTTACATCTGCATCTGTTGAATGAATAACTTTGTTGTAGTCGTTGAATGTAAGTTCATATTCAAGTCTATCACCAAGACCGGATTGATAAAAAGGCATGTGTGTTTCTAATAGTTCAAAGTCAAGTGGAATGCAAAATCTATTTTTGTATGCATCTGCTACGGTTTGGTCTCCTGCATTTGTTGTTTTATCTCCTGCTCCAACTCTATGTTTTAACATATTTGTTTTACCAATTACCTGATATGCCATATTTTCACGTTCAGTTGTAGTTTTCCACAAATCAACATAACAATGATAAATATCACTATCATCAATTGACATAATTTCATTCCCACTAATACGAATTGTTGTTTTTTTTTAACTATTGCTCTTCCAATGTTTTGATATACTGTTGAATTTGCATCTTTAGATTCAAATACTATTTCAAAAGCTAATCTGGTTGTTCCAGGAACAATAACATCATTATTACTTAGATTAGGAATTCGCACTAATAACTGTTGATTTTTGTCAATAGTTGAAGGATTATTAGTTATTACAACACTTTGACAAATTCCTTTTACACCACGAGGTTCTGTTATTTTTTTGTAAGGGTTTAATTTTTCTCCGTAGGCCGACATTTTTAAGGATTAAATATAGAGTTTATACAAATAATTCAATTACCATTGATACTAGAGTATTGATACATAAAGGACTATCACTCTTACTCATAAAACTTGTTCTATCTCCAGCTTTAACATTTAAAGGTTTATCAAAGTTTTTGTGATTTTAATATTCATAAACAGAATTATCCAATTCTATTCCATGCCAAGTAACGTTATCATTAACACTCACCATGACAGTTAAACAATCTTTACCTGTTTTTAAACTTACTAAACTAATACCTAATATCTGTCCTAGAAATTCATTACATATTCACTACCACTAGTACCAAAATTAAACATTTGATTTAACTTTAATGGACCATTAATTTCAGCGAATATACTTATTGTGTTTCTGTCTGGTATATAATTATAATTTTGTTGTATAATAAATTATTATTAATTTCCATTACATTAAGCTCGTTCCTCATTTTTAATATTTCCGATGCATCTACGTGTTTTTTCTTAACACCAAATATACTCATTTTATTATATAAATTATTCGATAATTTCTAAAACATAATTAATTGGTAAATGAATAATTATCTTTTTATTATCCTCTTGTTCTAAATGTACATATAATGATTTATAAATAGCAAAATTTATAGGTCTGTTTCCATAATGTTTTTCATTTATTTCAAATATTTTTTTTTTACTAAATCCTAACATATATCTTAAACTTTTACTCATCTTTAATTCAACAGGCGTGGTTATTAAAGTAATACCAATTGTTTCATTTACGGATAATTCAATATTTCTTTTATAAATTCATCCGCTATTTATTTGAAACTATGATAACCATCTATAATCTTTAAAGGTTTCTCTCCATTTTTTCGTATATGTTCACCTGAAATATTATACCAACCTACGCAATATGATATAAATTTTAAACCGATACGTTTATTCACGTCATTGTTGTAAGTTTATTGTCTTATCAATATTTTAAATAGTATGGTACAATTTTTTATACTAAAAAATGACAACAAAAGAATTTAAATATAATTCTGATGTTTCATATAACCCTCATACTAAATATTCTGAAAAAAGATATAAATCTTGTTAATCAATTAATATTTGTAAATCAAAAAGAGAACTCCAAAACAACTTTCCCTGATTTATTTAAAAAATATCAAAACCCACCATTACACACCAACGAACCATGGAATGCATTGATTCATTCTTCGTTTGATTGGTGGCAATGTCAGTTAAACTTTGCAGTCTGGTGTGCAAGTACGGGATGTGGGGTTTCCTACAATGATCATATACAAAATACTTCAAATCTTACCCAAACAGTTTATATGTTTCATTTATATTATTGTATTACCAGAATCTTAAAAGAACTTAAATCACCTTTACCAACTGATTCTTCTTTCTGTTATTACAAGAACCCATATGACAAAGCTGCATATCAAAAATTATGTGATGAATTTCAAATTTCACCTAATACAGATTGGAGACAAAAACTAGAAACAGCTGGTCATGGTTTAGAAAGTTTTACCCAATACTATAAACCAAGTGCTGAATATAGAATGAATCATTCTCAGAATGGACCATTATTAAATATAAACGATTCAGTTAAGCATACAATAGACATAAATATGGTTTGGACAACATTTATACTAGACAATTCAGAAGGTTTAACAAAAGTAGGCATTGAACGTATAAATGAAAGTATTAGAACGTTTGTATGGGCTTTATAAGGAGCACTATCTCAAACACGTGTATATATACTAAAAATAGGAACAGGATTTGATGCTCAAAACAATTCTTAGCAAACGTTCAAGATGCTATTAATAGTCCTATAGATTTACCCTCTCAGATATCACATTATCAAAATGTTCTAAAATACGCAAGAAGTAAAGTTGATTATGTTTATGGTATCGGGTTATATATGTCTCCAAGTGATATGAGATTACAAATTGGAACAATTGTTGGTTATCATAACAAAATTGTAATTGCAACAGAAAATCAAAAACTAGGCTTTAATGATAATATAAATAATAAACATGTTGAACAAGTTTCTCATTCTTTAAATAAATTAAATGGAACAAAAACAAAAATATCTCTACCAGAACGAGCTCAAAAACATATAGATGACACACCTTTAGAAACACAAAAAATGATGCGATACAACATGAAGACAACAAAACAGCATTAATAGTTGGAGTATTGTAATATTTTTATCATCTATGAGATTTACTAATATACTCGTTCCCCCTAAAAAATGTAAATTATAAAAAAAGTAAAACAAGAAGTGGATGTCGATACGACATCAAACCTGGTTTTCCTTCACTATTTGAATGCAGAAATAGGTACTTGTGTGAAAAGCTGTTTAACTACTACCTCCTCTCATTATGTGCAGTGTATACCATACTCTTAACAAGAGGCTCTCAAGAGCCTATAACGCTCACCTGGTAGCTATGCTATCTACAATTTTATTACCAAATTTGGTTCTGTGGTTATTAGTTTCATGTTGGGAATTTGACAAGAATACATGTGCCACAATCTGTGCTTTAATTTCCTGTATCAGATTTTGAGAAGATAATTTTAATCGAAGTGATCTCAATTTCATCCGATATGTTTCAGACTTGCTGCCCTGTTAATTTGGGGTTGATACTTTTGAAAGGTACTATACGGACAGTTTTAAATTCAGTTGGTACAGTAGTGAGAAAACTTTGCATTTGTTACTCCTAGAATTCAATGTTAAACATTTCAATCTGGGATCACCTTTACAGTATAAGACCTTCACCTGAAGCTCAAAGTGTGCTTTGAAGTAGCCAATGGAAGATCGAATAATGGTAACAAAGTTTCCTTCAAAATTAAAAATAGTTGCATTAACTGACATTTTACAGTTCAAATTGTTTTGTAATCTATCCATTTAAACCACATTATTGATTCCATTGTGCAAGTGGTAGTAATTGCTAAACCTTGTGCTGCTTGGCTGACCATCTTAAATTTGAGATTTTGCCTACAGATTTTTCAAGATCATCCACATGTACAGAAATGTTTATTTTAAAAAATTGTCAGTGGCAGCATATAACAGAATGTTTTCTCAAATCCAGACTTTAACACAAATTTTAACCAGTCACTGATGCATTAAATATAGATCAATGTGATCTATCTTTTATCAGAAAGTTTGTGCCCTGTTCCAAGACATGTATATCAGATCTGAACTTCAAAAAAATTTTTAACAGAGTCACTTATGCAAGAAATGTAGGTCAAGATGACCTTATTCTTATACCAATGTCAAGTTCTATTCAAGGTGCATCTATGTACAAAAGCTTATCTATCTGACTTGCACTTCAAAATAAACATCTTTAAGTTTGTGACGGACTAACAGATGAATAGACAAATTGGGGATCATGGTTACTGAAGTACTTTATTCAAATTTTATTGCTGAACATAAAGTTGGAGCAATTCATGGAATATCAATTGACATCAAATCAAATGATGAATTGCCAGACTGCTAGTGACACTGATATTGAAACATTCTGGGGCTATGAAAGAACTCTAGAGGACATTTTCACTAGATCTAAATAGTTCCAACTATCATTTAGGCTAGCAGATGCCTTACTTGTACTTCCCAACAGTAATGTGGATAGTGACAGGGCATTTTTAGTAAAAAAAAGTGTTATGACTATGAACTACACAAACATGTCTTGAAATCTGTCAAAACAACAACATTGGATTATCATAAAAGTTGTCAGTACTAATTGTTTTAACTATGCCTTAAAATATTTTTTTAGACCTGAAAATTATGTCGTGCGCATTATTACACGCTTTTTTCAAACTAAAAAGCGTGTAATTACATGACTTTGTATTCTCAGAGGTTGGCAACTATGGCAGGGGATATTAAATAGTACCTTTGTCAAGATCAGTCATGTTGCCTTATTGAACAATGCTTTCATCACCATAAATTTACGAAAAGGTCATAACACAGGAGTACCCTCACCCTTTCCCTTTCTTTCGAAAAGTACTACATTTAACGGAAAGATTTCCATATCACACCATTTGGTTGACGGAATAAGCAAAGAGATACATATTGGGGGTGCCAAGCGGAACTCGTTCCAGGCCATCAGAAAATGCGTTCGATCTGCATGTACCCACTGTGTTCAATTCACGGGAATCGCTCTTTTGTAGGACAAATTTTACATCTAAGTTGATGAAAACGCAATTAAAGGGTGTCTTTGCATACTGATAAATACATTGAAGTGTTCTGTATACCCTAGATCCCCCTAGATCTAACTAAAATCTTGGAGATAAATTTTCGGTCACTTTTCTTACCAGTTGCAGAAATAAAAATGGCGGCGATATCGGTCTACCTAAAATATGTCCTACCATCGCTGGGTAAACCTATGACCCACAAACAAAATTGTTTCACATTGAATTGATTTCTAAAATGAGATTTAAGTAAGATGCTGTATGATTACTGCAAGAATTCAGAACAAATGTAAAAACAAACACTTAAAAAATATATATACATGTAATATTACCTCCCTTGTTAAAATTCTTCAAGGTTACAAATTCAATTTTTCATCTATTATTGGACATTAAAAAACCTTGATAATTTAGTTTCAAGTTAAATGGATAATTTTTCATTTAAACCAAACATAATTTATGATGAGTTTTGTAAAATTTTATTTGCAGTTGAAAATATTAAATAATATAAAAACCTTTTACTTCAATAATATTTTTTTTATATAGTTCTAACACTGCACGACTACCTCCACGAGAGTACTCCGGTACGATGGTGAGGACTGGGCAACTGCACCATTCAACGTGTAGAATGGGTCTTAGTCTCTCGGGGCCAAGACATGCAGACTAACGGCGGCGCATACCGTAGTTAGGGCTTTGAGTTCTTCAAAGTCCTTCTACACCAAAAACGATCGACCCACCAAGGAATTCGACTGCGAAGTCGCAAGACAGTCAGCGGATACCAGGGAAGATCAACGGTACCAAAATCACATTGCAAATGGAGTGGGCGTTCCTCCATATTTAAAAATGCCGTGAGAAACCTGTAAAGGTATTCAAGGCTATAAACCACCATGCTGCTACCACCTCCACGAGAGTACTCCGGTATGATGGTGAATGCTGTCCGTCATGTAAGATGACAGATTGGCAACAAAGTAATAACACTTGGTCAGCACCTCATAAACATCATTCATGCCATGTTTGGTTCAAATCCATTCAGTGGTTCTAAAGTAAAAGTTCTTTGTATGCATTTTCCCATAGGGTCCAATGTTGAAATTAAGATCCCACTGACCGCCATGTTGGATGATGGATCCGCACTTAAGTAACAACACTTCGTCAGCACCTCATAAGCATCATTCATGCCCAGTTTGGTTCAAATCCATTCAGTGTTCTCAAGAAGAAGTTCTTTGTATGAATTTTCCCATTAGGTCAAATGGTGAACTAAGTTCCCCAATGGCGGCCATCTTGGAAGGGGTTGGAAAACTTGAATGTATTCAATAAAATATAGTCCTTAACATGCTGAACATTTTTGCAATTTAAACTTGACCTCTATCTCAAAGCGTTTTTGATATATAGGACATAAAGTAAAAAATCACGAAAAATTGACCAATAAAGGACCACAACTCATATATAGGTACTTGGATTTTCTTCAAAATATCCATATCGATAGATCTTAACATGCTGCACATTTTTTCAATTTAAACTTAACCTCTATCTGTTATAGTTTTTTCAATAAAAAATTTTAAAAAAATCAAAATTTTGAAAATTTTACGGAAAAGGGGCAATAACTCTTAGACGGGTTGTCAGATTTTCTTCAAAATTTCAGCATGGGTAGATCTTCTCATGCTGATCATTTTTACCCCGTCAGATTTTTGATATCTGTAACGATTTTTGAGTTATTTGCAAAAAACTGTGATTTACCCCTATGTTCTATTTTTAGTAACGGCAGCCATGTTGTTTGACCTAAGACATACAAAATAACAAATTTGAAACTAGATACCCTAGTGATGATTCAGTTAAAGTTTGGTTCCATTTGACCCAGTGGTTTCAGAGGAGAAGATTTTTGAAAGTGAGCTAACGACGGACGGACGACGGACGACGGACGCCAAGTGATGGCAAAAGCTCACCCTGGCATAGCCAGGTGAGCTAAAAATCACTGAAAAGTTACTTTACTTACAAGTCAAACAAAAAGCATATGGTCAAATCACCTATAGATTTCTAAGTTCAAAGGGGCTTAACTCCTGGAAAAATTATACGATGAAAAATCCCCGATATTATGCACATCTACATATGATGTCCTTGCTACATACAAAATTTCATGAAATTATGTTGAACGGTTACAGAGGAGTTGCGCTTACAAGCATATGGCCAAAACAGCTATAAATTTCTAAGTTCAAAGGGGCATAACTCCTGGACAAATTGTACGATGAAAAATCCCCGACAATAAGCACATCTACATATGATGTCCTTGCTACATACAAAGTTTCATGAAATTCTGTTGAATGGTTAAAGTGGACTTGCGCTTACAAGCATATGGTAAAAACACCAATAAATTTCTAAGTTCAAAGGGGCATAACTCCTGGAAAAAAATTACGATGACAAATCCCCGACAATATGCACATCTACATATGGTGTCCTTGCTACATACAAAGTTTCATGAAATTCTGTTGAATGGGTACAGAGGACTTGCGCTTACAAGCATATGGTCAAAACACCTATAAATTTCTAAGTTCAAAGGGGCAAAACTCCGAGAAAAAATGTACGATGAAAAATCCTCGACAATATGCACATCTACATATGATGTCCTTGCTACATACAAAGTTTCATGAAATTCTGTTGAATGGTTAAAGAAGACTTGCGCTTTCAAGCATATGGCCAAAACACCTAAAAATTTTTTTAAGTTCAAAGGGGTATAACTCCAAGAAAAATGTACGATGAAAAATCCCCGACAATATGCACATCTGCATTTGATGTCCTTGCTACATACAAAGTTTCATGAAATTCTGTTGAATGGTTTAAGAGAACTTGCGCTTACAAGCATATGGTCAAAACACCTATAAATTTCAAAGTTCAAAGGGGCATAACTCCTGGAAAAATTGTACAATGAAAAATCCCCGACAATATGCACATCTACATATGATGTCCTTGCTAATACAAAGTTTCATGAAATTCTGTTGAATGGTTAAAGAGGACTTGCGCTTACAAGCATATGGTCAAAACACCTATAAATTTCTAAGTTCAAAGGGGCATAACTCCTGGAAAAATTGTACGATGAAAAATCCCCGACAATAAGCACATCTACATATGATGTCCTTGCTACATACAAAGTTTCATGAAATTCTGTTTCACGGTTACAGAGGAGTTGCGCTTACAAGATCTGGCAGCCGCCCGCCCGATCGCCCGCCCAACCGCCGTACATCAGCATTCCAATAACCGGATCTCCCAAAGGGAAAACCCGGTTAAAAATACCCTTTAAAATGAAGCAACCTACTGCCCCGAATTTATATCCAGATTTATCAGTCGAAGATTTAGCGAGTGGTCAAAATTATTGATTACAAAAAATATCAGAGATAGAGAAAACATTGATTAATGAGAGAAATATTCGTAAATCATTATACAAAAAATACAATCGTGGAATTAATCTTACTGATGGTGTTGATACAAGTTTAATATCAACAAGTGTTATTTTAGCAGGTGTTGGAATAGCTGTTCCCATTTATTGCCATTGGAAATTGTTTTGTGTGGAGATTTAGGGGTTTGTGTTAAACTTGTTAGACGTAGGCTGACATTAAAAGCATGGAAACATTATAAAATTAAAACCATGGCAGAAAGCCAGTTGAATAGTATAAAAGATTTGATATCGAAAGCTTTGACCGACGGACAGATAAGTGAGAATGAATTTAAATTGATCTTAGATGAATTAGATAAGTACAATAAACTGAAAGAAAATATACATTCAAAGCAAACAGGATTAAATGAAAGTGAAAGGAAGAAATTAATAGAAGACGCTAAAGCCCAAGCAATGAAGGAAATTAAAAAAAATTAGAAAATGCTTAATTTATATAAAAAATTACTATAGTAAATGGTCCACCTCCAAAATATGAAGAAGCTTTAAAACTATAAGCGAGATCTTCTGTAAATGTTTCTCTAAAAAAATGGCTGAAGGAGGAATTGAAATGGAAACTTTGAAAGATTATAATCATGATGATGATGATGAAGCAGAAACTTCTTTTCAAAATGATATGGAGTTTCGAAGAACGATAAATAATGAAATTACAGTATTAGAAGATTTATCAGAAAACGATAGAATAACTCAATACGAAAAAATTATCAGAAAAATGGTAAAAAGATTTATAATATAAATAATGAAACCATACGTATTAAAAGTGAAAAGGGTTTCGTTGTCAATACTGGTTATTATGGAAGACCTGTGTTATATGTAAAAGATGGAGCTGGTAATGAAATTGAATTAACATATTACCGCTCTAACGATCCAGATGAAATAATAAATTTTTATAAATTTAGCACTCTTCAAGAAAAACATGGTATTAATTTTGTTAGAAATGTTTAAAATGTTTATGATTTTAAACAACCTATTGCTGTTGCTGAATATAGATTAAGAAGGCTTCGAAATGATAATACAGATATAGATATTACTTCACCAGATATAACTTCCCAACAAGAAGCAGAAGAACTGTTAGAAACAGCAAGTAATGCGGAAACATCTGTGAAAAAAATAGTAACATCGATTATTGATAATGAAACATTTAAGACGATTAAATTTGCCATGAAAAGAGATTGCTGGTTTATCAACAGCATGTAATAATATGAAAGAAACGTTTGGAAATAATAATGCTAATCTAATTAAAGTAGATAATAAAATAAAACAGGAAAAGATTAAATTAGAAATAGCTGAAAAAGACAAAGATAAATATCAAATAGATATAATACGTAATCGAATAATAGATTTGGAAATTGAGAGAAGTGGAATATTGGAGGCAATTAATGTTAATAGAGGTAAACTACGTAACCAGGTAGATAAAATTAAAGAAACAATACGTAAAATATTAAACGAAGATAAAACATTAGGTGAAAGAATTAGAACATTATTTAGAGAACAAGGAATAACAATTGTTAGTGTTTTAACTTCTTTTGGAATGATTATTGGTGTTATTGTTGAGGCAATTATTCCTTCTGGTGTTGAAAGTAATCCTCCACCTCTTACAAATAAAACAGATGTAAAAGATTGGATAAAAAACAATTATCAAATCTTGGAAAACTATTAGCTTAGCTTGCAGGAAAAGCAGCAGCTGCATTACCCGCTATCATCGGTGCTATTGTGTCTTGGTTGTTATCTACAACTGGAGAAATTATTTCTTGGTTTGGAAATAATTTAATAGTGTTTTTTATTTTTGTTGTTGGATTATTTTATACTTCTGTTTACGCTTAAGATTTTTTTTATCCCCTCATCCCTCAAAGTTATTTTATTCGCTGAACTCCCGGTTATTATTTTTTTCTTATGTTTTCTCCACAGATTCTTTTATCTTCCTGAACTCCCGGTTATTTTTTTCTTCAATTGTGTTAGACCCGACAGGATTCTTTTATTTTCCTGAACTCCCGGTTATTTTTTTTTCTTCTCTTTCCTTCACAGATTCTTTTATTATTCCTGAACTCCCGATCATTTTTTTTTGAGGGTAAAAAAAAATAGGATTTTTTGTGCTGTTTTTGCGGTTTTTTTTTGACAAAATTTTTGTCTTTTTTATGTCTTTTGTGAGGTTTTTCTAGGGGTCAAAATTTTTAGTAGTATAGGAAATGAGATTGGCCTAGACAAGCTCATTTCCTATACCACTCTCGGTATTTTGTTATTCAAAAGAAATGGTAGGTTAAACCGGTTTTATGGCATGCCAATCCCATCTTCTATTGCGGTAGCGTCTGGTAGCAACTTAACGGCAACTGCTTTTGAAATTTCGAGGACAATTAAAAGAAATGATCATTCCAGTACTAAGTAAAAAGCGAATCTTGAATCAGAGTTCGGACAGAAACTTCAAATTCTTCCACAAGGGGCAGATATCTATTAAAGAACCTTTTTAATGACCGTATGAGAAAAAAATAAAGTAGGAATACCAATAATTATGTAGTCTAGTTTCCTGCATGCCGACAGAATGTATTAGAATTAATTCCTTCAAACTAAAATTGCAGTCTTCTATAAAATGTTGTAGGAGCTTATCTTGTTTATTCCCTGGTCTTGTTTTAAACAATGCTTTATTGAATTCCCCAGCAAGAGAAATCTTGTTGCCTTAAATGTACTTATTTATGATACTATCTAAAATGTCCGGGCTTTATCCATATTCTATATGTGATTGAGCGGTCGAGGTCTATACTCATAATCAAAAACATACTTGGATGAGTCCTTATTGATATTCGAAAAATACTTTCATTTTCTTCCCTAGCTTCACAAATTTTACCAGTAAGACTGGAATTTCAAGTGATACCAACTCCTCGTTTTCCTCTAGACAGACTATATCTTGCCATTGGGGGCGGAAATATCAGAACATCTTAATATATGTGTCATCTTATGCAGGAACAATTTCAGAAAGTTATGTTTTTGAAAGTTTTTGTTTTGAGTATTGCCCAGCTCCCCCTACTAATGACAATGAATGGCTCTGGGAAACCCCGAAAATTAGCTAGATTAAAATCTAAATTAGTAGGTGCAACATGGTTTTTATGGATTTCAGCCTTTTTTTAGCCATTTAAGCTGAAAAAAGTATATCTTTTATATTTTTGGGCCTCCGAAAAGCTGTTGATGATTTATAATTATATTGTCATTTTCGACAACTTGGGGGAAATACTCTCGGAGGCTTCATTCCGTGTATGTCACTTGGTAGATGTCCTTAGTAAGGGATTTGGCTTCCAATTTTGATATTTTTAGAAATGAGTACTTCTTTTTGGCAACTTTTGGATATTGGCTTTCCATATTTTTTATTTTTTTGCTGCTGATGAGAGGTTACTCCTTGAAACACGTGTATATCATAACGAAATTTACTTCCTTTTTTGCAACTTCGGTCATTAGAATTACCATGGGAACTTACTGCGCGCCACTTTGAGTTGACCCTTCTTTTTGCTAGCAAAAGATTAAGTTTAACATAGACGATACATAGACGATATACTTTGTCTTAGTAATAAAAAATTGAAGAATATTTACACCAGATCTATCTTAATGAGCTTGAAATTACAGAGACTAGGTATAAGTCTAGTTCAGTTTCATGCTGAAATATTTGTTGTGCAATGACAAAGATGGACGTTTTACATCTAAGCTTTATGACAAACATGATAATTTTGACTTTCTAGTTGTAAACTTTCCCTTTCCTAGCAGGGATACACCATTTTCTCAAGCGCGATGAGTGTATATTTCGCAGTTTATTCGTTATACTGTCGATCACGTAGTTTATACACTAATTTTTTTTAATTGAGCCAAAACCTGCTGAGTCAAAGTTTGTTCAGCCTTTGTAACTGTCATCTCTACAGAAATTTTTCAGTCGTTACCATAATATCATTGAAAGGTATGACCTGTCGATATCCCAAATAAAAACAGACATTTTCAGCCAGATTTTACATCTTCACGAATTCACATTACCGGTTTTAACTTAATCCTAGATCGACTCGCAGATAGTGTGACTGTTGTCGGATGTAAAGCAGGACATGCATACTTTTCCGGAGTACCTGATAGAGAACAAATTACCAATAAAATCTAAATAGAAAAGCCAAAATCAGCTAAGGACAGAGCTATGCAAGAAGGAGATACTCCTTAGTTTTTAACAACATTTTCCTGAATTTAGATATTGCAAGTTTCGAACAAAATCGGTTTTCTGACACTGTATCGACATAGGCAATAAATGTTTAAAATGCAAAAAACCAAACAAAATCCGTATAATCAGTAATATCAAATATAGCAAAGGACAAAACTACGATGGAAGGAGTTAAACCTAGTCTTCATTTTTAAATGTCCATTTTCGTTTAGGTTTTGATACATTTGTTTCGTAGGAAGTTTGTTTTATGTTACTAGTATATGGTATATTGTCACGGAATAAATTCTTGTATTGGTTTGAACCATTTTTCCTCATTTCAATTTTCTACATCAGAGAGATTTTTTGTAGCAGTTAATTTCATTCGGTGTTATTAAAGACTGTGTTCTGAATCACAAAATATAACAAGTTTTCTATCAGATTTACAAATGTTTGGTTTATAGATTTTTTCCCTAAATTTTTGACTTGATCTACACTGAAGAGATATAAGTTGTCCAAATGGCCGTATACAGAAACTAAATTTACTGTTATTTTATTACTCATTTTTGAGTATTTGATTAGAATGGACAGAAAAATAAAACAAAAGTTTGAAGAAGCTGAAAGAGAAATTAAAGATTAAAAATGAATTCTTTAAATTTAAGACATAATGTTCTGTCTCAACCTTTATCTTTGTGAGTTTTCTGAGGTATTTTAAAATTTTGTTTTATATCTAATGAAGATCCATCAAGTTGCTTAGTCGCTGAATTTCACAGCACGGTCTACCGACGATGGAACGTAATTTCAAATCAAGTGTTTTATTTACTTTAATGCAAGTAGAATTTCTATTTTGACAGGCCTCTATGATAATTTTGATCTTTTATATCTTTAGAAATCCATAAAAAATCCCTTTCTTTACATTGAAAATTGGTTATGTTGTTCGTTCCTTTTTTATGACTGTTGTCGTGTTCTTCTATTGATTGATTTAAGGGCTGTAATTTGTGACAGGAATAACATTGTCGCCACGTTCTAACATTTTCAAAGTACAGATTTTTGTAGTAAATCGAACACATACTACATGTAACTACTGCATTGCCTTTGTCAACTTGATTGACTTATAATTTTTGAGCTTGCTAATGAACTTGTATTGGTTCTTGTATGAAACTTTCATATTTTTTATCAGATATTGTGTAACAATACCAATAAATTTTTGTTTCTGTTTGGTTTCGGGGTAAAATTACTTTTAATCAGAACAAGTGATTGCTGCTTGTCCTGTGCACGCGTTTCTATATATTTGAAAAAGTTTCTTCGGTCTTAGTTTTCCTGATCGGTTGTCTTTTATTTATGGTTCTGTTGTACATTAACGTAGTCGTATATTTTTAATTACAACCTTGGTTTTGTTCTCGGGGTTATTTTTTTCACATTTTGGGTAATTATATCCCATCTTTTAAATCTTGGTTTCTTGTCTTTGGAAGTCCATCAATTGTTTTATTTGTTTTATTGTGATAATGAGAGGGAAAATAAATTTAGCTGAATCATCTTTTTATTCTACATGAACTTCTGTCCAAATTTTAAGACAATAATATAATTATATAACAGTTAAATGATAATGGAAACATAGAAACTTTTATAGTTTCATACACGTTAACACAATGGAACTTAATTTTAAAAATTTACAGAAACAAATTACCATAAATGATAGCTGTATGTTATTGATTGTCTTTTTTTATTTCACGCAAAAGTCTTGGAGTGCTCCTTTTCACATGACATCTTTTATAACTATCCTTTCTCATCTTTTTTAGGGTTTAAAAGTTTAATAACTGTACAAATTTTTCTGTATAAATTTCTAAGATAGCTTGAGCACGAAGCTGGTGTAGAAACGTTAGTCCTGTTTCCGGTCTACATTCAATATCTGGAAAATAAAGAAGTATTTCATTAATTTTACATTTGTCTTAGTAGTATTCTTGATACGAGGGTAATAACAAAATTACTGAACAGAACTTCCAAGAGTCGAAACCGAAAAGGCAAAAACATAAATCAGTCGCAAAACCAGGGAAAAATGTAAACCGCAATATTGCGGTCATGACTTGGTTTAGGCATTTGAAAAGAACTAGAGGCACAGGGTTAAACCATTTTAAAGGCGCACCCCCCCCCCCCCCCCTCCCCTTTGCATTGTGGTAGCATCAAGTTGCAACTCGACAGCAATTTATTTCTTTATTTTGTTATTGCATTTATCATGCAAACAGTGCAATACAAATTGTCATGATACATTGTATTACAATAGGAAATTCCGAATTCCAATTGAGCAAATATAATTATGATTCCTCCATGTTCTTGAATGGAGAAGAATAAATTTTAAGAAACATTTGTTTTGAGTATGTCCGGATAAATATACGTAAAACAGAAGCCATTTATAAAGATTTGATCAAAACGTGTAGCGTGAACAAAGTTTTGCCTGAAAAAAAAAATGTCATGGAAGTTTTTGGGGAAAAATAAGTTACTTGGTTTTGGTTTGAATTGACTAAAGAAGATAAACAAGAATAAATTTTCGTGAAAAGTAAAAAAAAAAATCAGGTCTTTGTTCATTTGGTCAATATTTGGTTTTTAAGAGATTAACTTATATTGGGAGAAATACTGTAATTAAAGAGAACAATTATGAGAAATGATTATGAAGATGGTGGATTAAAATTCCCATATTGGATCATTTTGCTATATCTTGAAAATGTTATGGTTGAATAACATTTGCATCTTCTAAACTATTCACTTGAAAGCTTTTTTTTGGTGAAATTTTAGAAAAAATGGGGTGACCGTAGCTTCAAGATTTTTCAATCTTGCAACTCCATCAAAAGAACTTAATCCTTTCTGGAGTGTCGCATAATGATTTTTTTTTCAAAACTGAACGAAAAACAGATTATACTGGATTCCGTGTGGCTTCACACACATATAAAATAGATGGGAAAATGGTAATATAAAATAGATGGGAAAATGGTAATATAAAATAGATCGGAAAATGCAAATAAACATAATTTTGTGAAAATTTTTATACATGTAAGATAATGAAACAAATGATACTTTTGTGGAATTTAAAGATGAATATAATTTCAAGATTACATTTGTTGATTTTGTGGACTTGGAGGAGACTAATACAAGTGAAAGAAAAGTTAAATAATATAGAAAATAAAATTAAAGATAAATTAAAATTGTGACTTCAAACCAAGATTTACTTTTCATAATTAATTTTTTGAAAAAGTAACAGAGACAGCTCTTTTGGCACAATACAAATCTGAATGATTTTGATGCAGAAGTTTGAGATTAAGAACAAATATATATCATCTTTTTTTTTTAATTTTACGGGAAAATGTTCTTCAAAATTTCAATTTCAAATTCATTCAATTTTGCGTAACTTTTATTTACATAATTACAATTTAAAGGAAACAGAGCTATGAACCTTCAGTTCCGACACCAATGAAAAACTAGAAAAATGTGAGCAAAGCTCACTAACATCATACCCCCGCTTCCCCTAAAAAAGATCAAATCAAATTTTTAAATAGATGATGCACAAGGGCAATGTATACTAAACATTCTGTGAAAGTTTCAATAAATTCCATCAAGTGGTCTAGGAGGAGTTGTCGCCACAAAGTAAGTACCCTATGGCGGACGGACGAACTGACGAACGGATAGAAAATGGTCACTTAAGTAGCGGTATAAGAGTACACGGTATGATATATATAAATATCTAATGTCATTGTTCTAGCTTCTACTTTAAATGTTCTTCCATGTTGAAATTAAACATGATGACTTGAAAAACTAGAAAAAACCTGTGAGCAAAGCTCACAAAACAAGATATTTTTGTGAAACACTACATATGCCCCAGATTCTTCAGTCATATGAAAATACCCAATTTTACCCCTTTTTGAACCCTATGACCTTTGACCTAATTTTTTGCATATTTATGTTCCTCTTGACAAGACCTATACACTTGCAAAGTATTAGAAGTCTATCTTACATAGTTCAAAAGTTCTTTATTACCATAAAAACACCCAATTTAACCCCTTTATTCTGAAACAGATCAAGCCCCTTTTGGCCTCTTTTTTATTGAAATGGGTTAAATTGTTAAAAGTATCTGTTTAAACATGCTATAAGAAACTTTCAGAAAAATACTGCATCAAGATACGACAAAAAATTGAAAAGTTCATTTTTTTCCATTTGTCCCCTTTGGCCCTCTTGTTTCTCAAAAACCCCGTCTCTATACAATAAATAATGACGATTCTACAGTCAAATATGTGAAAACAGCCTAATTCATCCCTTTTTTAACCTCTGTGACCTTGACCTTTGACCTGACCTAATTTTTTTGCATGTTTATGTTCCTCTTGACTAGACCTATACACATGCAAATTATCAAAAGTCTACCTTACATAGTTCAAAAGTTACAGCCAAGGTTAAAGTTTCGGAAGCACATACGAACAGACAGACAGACAGCCCCGATCCTCGATCTGGGGCATAAAAACACGCCCCGCTACCCCATTTGATTCTAGATTGTAAAAAATCTGCAAAAAAAAATTCAAGTCAAATCAAATTTTTAAATAGCTGGTGCACAATGGCAATATGTACTGAACATTCTGTGAAAGTTTCATTAAATTTCACAGAGTGGTCTAGGAGGAGTTGTGGCCACAAAGCTGTACCCTATGGCGAACCGAATAACGTACGGTCGGACGGACACCATGATCATACCTCCCACTAAATCGGGGTATAATAAAAAATACTACTATAATAAAAGCAACAGCAATTGTTATTTGAAGGTCGTAGACAGTGAAAAGCAATGTCCAGTAAGTAAAAAAATGAAGGTAATAACAGAATTGTCGAGAGCGGAAATCCAAACGGCAAAAAAAACAAAGCAGATGCAAAAAAAAATGTAAACCACAGTAGATCTAACGCCAAAATTTCCCCTTCATTACGGTTGTGTCCGGTAGCAAAACCACAAAAAATGTAAACCACATTGGTCCTAACGCCAAAATTTCCCCTTCATTACGGTTGTGTCCGGTAGCAAAACTACAAAAAATGTATTGGTCCTAACGCCAAAATTTCCCCTTCATTACGGCTGTGTCCGGTAGCAAAACCACACAAAATGTAAACCACATTGGTCCTAACGCCAAAATTTCCCCTTCATTACGGTCGTGTCCGGTAGCCAAACCACAAAAAATGTAAACCACATTGGTCCTAACGCCAATTTCCTCTACATTACGGTTGTGTCTGGTAGCAAAACCACAAAAAATGTAAACCACATTGGTCCTAACTCCAAATTTCCCCTTCATTAAGGTTGTGTCCGGTAGCAAAACCACATTGGTCCTAACGCCAAATTTCCCCTTCATTACGGTTGTGTCCGGTAGCAAAACCACAAAAAATGTAAACCGTATTAGTCCTAACTCCAAATTTCCCCTTCATTACGGTTATGTCCGGTAGCAAAACCACAAAAAATGTACACCACATTGGTTCTAACGCCAAAGTTCCACTTCAATACGGTTGTGTCCGGTAGCAAGACCAAAAAAAAAAAATGAAAACCACTTTGGCCCTTACGCCAAATTTCCTCTTCATTACGGTTGTGTCCGGTAGCAAAACGAAAAAAAAAATGCACACCACATTGGTCCTAACGCCAAATTTCCTCTTCATTACGGTTGTGTCCGGTAACAAGTCAACAGCAATCGACAGTGAAAGGAAATGTTCATCCAAGTACTAAATAAAAAATTTAAACCACATTAGTTGTAACTCCAAATTTACTCTTCATTACGGTTGTGTCCGGTAGCAAAACCACAAAAAATGTAAACCACATTAGTCCTGACTCCAAATTTCCCCTTCATTACGGCTGTGTCCGGTAGCAAAACCACAAAAAAGTGTATCCAACTTGTTGCCTCATTTACTAATATGAAGACATAATTTTTATCTACAAAGTTAAGTGTCCATAATTTAAATAATGTTTATTGAAATGAAGTGAAACTTGGCATGAAGTAAGAAAAATATGTACAAAGCATAAGTATAAAGTATCCATGATATCTGGGAAAACAAAAGGAAATTTTTCTAATTTTTATACTTGACTGTTTAAGTTGTCCTATATACCAATACTTTGAATTTTAATTATAAGTGTCCAGATTTTGAATAAATTTCACTAAAAAGTAATGAAACTTGGCTTGAAGTAGGAAAAATATGTACGAAGCATAGGTATAAAGTATTTATGATATCTGGGAAACAGAAGAAAATTATTTTAATTTTTATACTTGACTGCGTAAGTTGTCTTATATTCCAATAACCTGAATTTTAATTAGTGTCCATATTTTGAATAAATTTCTCTAAAATGTAATGAAATTTGGCTTGAAGTAAGAAAACTGTATGTTTAGCATAGGTTCATCACAAAAGAAATCCAAGATATTAGAAAAGAATAAGTTGGATCTGAAAACTTGACCATGCATATGTTGTCTCTTATTTACCGATTAGACATAATCTAATTTACAAGGTAATAACAACCCAAGATTTTGATTATTTCACAGAAATGTAAAGATATTTGGGATAATATAAGAAAAATATGTACTGAGCATTGATATGCAGTATTCAGTGATATCTGAAATATCACAAATAAACTGTGTATATGTTGAATTATGTACAGGTACCTAAAGACCTAAATTAATTTATAAAGTAAAGTGCCCAGAATTTGCATAATTTTAATTAAAATGAAATAAAACTTGGTATGTAGTAAGAAAAATATGCCTACTGTGCATATGCAAAGTATCAATAATATTTGAGAAATAACAAAAGTATCATATTACTTTTAAAACATGACTGTGCGAGTTGTCTAATATACTGATCACACATAATTTGATCTGCAAAGTGGATCATGAAAATATATTGAAAGTTGACATGAAGTAAGAAAAATATGCACTGATCATAGGTACAAAGTAGTAATGATATCTGAGATAAAACCAAAAAGATATATCAGTTTATAAACTTGACTATGTATGTTGTCCGATATACTAAGACCCATTAATATTTGCTCTCAGTAACAAGAGTTTAAGATTTTTTTACACTTACCATATTTTAAATCAGTCTTGCCAAAGTTTTAAAAAAAGTTGATGCCCCGCTAAAAGCCTTTTTGAAAAAACCTATTACCCCGCCAATTATTTGGATGAAAAAAGTATTTGCCCCGTCCATGTTTGTACCGCCCATCCTTCTGATAAATATTGCACAGTCCCTTACGGTTGTGTCCGGTAGCAAAACCACAAAAAAATGTAAACCACATTAGTCCTAACGCCAAAAATTCCCCTTCATTACGGTTGTGTCCGGTAGCAAAACCACAAAAAATGTAAACCACATTGGTCCTAACGCCAAAATTTCCCCTTCATTACGGTTGTGTCCGGTAGCAAACCCACAAAAAATGTAAACCACATTGCTCCTAACGCCAAAATTTCCCCTTCATTACGGTTGTGTCCGGTAGCAAAACCACAAAAAATGGAAACCACACATTGGTCCTAACGCCAAATTTTCTCTTCATTACGGTTGTGTTCGGTAGCAAAACCACAAAAAATGTAAACCACATTGGTCCTAACGCCAATTTCCTCTACATTACGGTTGTGTCCGGTAGCAAAACCACAAAAAATGTAAACCACATTGGTCCTAACTCAAAATTTCCTCTTCATTACGGTTGTATCCGGTAGCAAAACCACGACAATTTGATCCTAACTCCAAATTTCCCCTCCAATACGGTTCTGTCCGGTAGCAAAACCACAAAAAATGTAAACAACATTGGTCCTAACTCCAAATTTATCCTTCATTACGGTTGTGTCCGGTAGCAAGTCAACATCAATCGAGAGTGAAAAGAAATGTTCATCCAAGTACTAAATAAAAAATGTAAACCACATTTGTCCTAACTCCAAATTTCCCCTTCATTACGGTTGTGTTCGGTGGCAAAACCAGAAAAAATGTAAACCACATTGGTCCTAACGCCAAATTTCCCCTTCATTACGGTTGTGTCCGGTAGCAAAACCACAAAAAATGTAAACCACATTGGTCCTAACGCCAAATTTCCCCTTCATTACGGTTGTGTCCGGTAGCAAAACCACAAAAAATGTAAACCAAATTGGTCCTAAAGCTGAATTTCCCCTATATAACGGTTGTGTCCGGTAGCTAAACCACATGTAAACCACATTGGTCCTAACTCCGAATTTCCTCTTCATTACGGTTGTGTCCGGTAGCAAAACCAAAAAAAATGTATCCCACATTAATCCTGACGCAAAATTTCCCCTCCATTACGGTTGTGTCCGGTAGCAAAACCAAAAAAAAATGTAAACGACATTGGTCCTAACTCCAAATTTCCCCTTCATTACGGTTGTGTCCGGTGGCAAAACCAAAAAAATGTAAACCACATTAGTCCTAACGCCAATTTCCTCTTCATTACGGTTGTGTCCGGTAGCAAAACCACAAAAAATGTAAACCACATTGGTCCTAACTCCAAATTTCCTCTTCATTACGGTTGTGTCCGGTAGCAAAACCACAAACAATGTAAACCAAATTGGTCCTAACTCCAAATTTCCACTTCATTAAGGTTGTGCCCGGTAGCAAAACCACAAAAAATGTAAACCACATTGGTCCTAACGCCAAATTTCCCCTTCTTTCATTACGGTTGTGTCCGGTAGCAAAACCACAAAAAATGTAAACCACATTAGTCCTAACTCAATACGGTTGTGTCCGGTAGGAAAAACACAAAACAATGTAAAGCACATTGGTCCTGACGCCAAATTTCCCCTTCATAACGGTTGTGTCCGGTAGCAAAACCAAAAAAAAAAATGTAAACCACATTGATCCTAACTCCAAATTTCCCCTTCATTACGGTTGTGTCCGGTAGCAAAACCACAAAAAATGTAAACCAAATTGGTCTTAACGCCAATTTCCTCTTCATTACTGTTGTGTCCGGTAGCAAAACCACAAAAAATGTAAACCACATTGGTCCTAACGCAAAAATTTCCCCTTCATTACGGTTGTGTCCGGTAGCAAACCCACAAATATGTAAACCACATTGGTCCTTACGCCAAAATTCCCCCTTCATTACGGTTGTGTCCGGTAGCAAAACCACAAAAAATGGAAACCACACATTGGTCCTAACGCCAAATTTCCTCTTCATTACGGTTGTGTTTGGTAGCAAAACTACAAAAAATGTAAACCACATTGGTCCTAACGCTAAATATTCTCTTCATTACGGTTGTATCCGGTAGCAAAACCACGAAAAATTGATTCTAACTCCAAATTTCCCCTTCAATACGGTTGTGTCCGGTAGCAAAACCACAAAAAATGTAAACCACATTGGTCCTAAAGCTGAATTTCCCCTATATAACGGTTGTGTCTGGTAGCAAAACCACATGTAAAACACATTGGTCCTAACTCCAAATTTCCACTTCATTAAGGTTGTGCCCGGTAGCAAAACCACAAAAAATGTAAACCACATTGGTCCTAACTCCAAATTTCCTCTTCATTACGGTTGTGTCCGGTAGCAAAACCACAACAAGGGATCTGTGAGCAAATGCTCACTAGTAATACCCCCGCTCTCATCTTCCAGTCTCTAATAACCTGACAAAGTTGGTAAACAAAATGTAGTACCCCACAAGTCTTAAAATGTGTCCCACAATATGGCATGCCTACACAAAGCTTCTGACAAAATTTCAAGTTTGTATCATTAACCAATGCAGAGAAAAGCTGTATGAAAGTTGTGAGGGACGGACGGGATGATGAAAATTATGAAAGTTGTGAGGGACGGACGGGATGATGAAAATTAAACTAAGTCAGTAAACAGAAAGTAGCATTCTGACAGGTCTGAAAATGCATCCCACAATATGGCATGACTATACAAAGCTTCTGACAAAATTTCAAGTTTGTAGCATTTACCATTGCAGAGAAAAGCTTTACGAAAGTTGTGACGGACACACAGAATAATGAAAAATTGACTAAGTCGGAAAACAGGAAGTAGCATCCCGACAAGTCTGAAAATGCATCCCACAATATGGCATGACTACACAAAGCTTCTGACAAAATTTCAAGTTTGTATCATTTACCATTGCAGAGAAAAGCTTTACAAATGTTGTGACGGACGGAATTACGGAATGACGGAATGACGGAATTACGGAATGACGGACACAGGTAAAACAGTATACCCCCTCCTCCTCCGGAGCGGAGGTATAAAAAATGTAAACCAAATTGGTCCTAACTCCAAATTTCCACTTCATTAAGGTTGTGCCCGGTAGCAAAACCACAAAAAATGTAAACCACATTGGTCCTAACTCCAAATTTCCCCTTCATTACGGTTGTGTCCGGTAGCAAAACCACAGAAAATGTAAACCATTTTAGTCCTAACTCAAAATTTCCCCTTCATACGGTTGTGTCCGGTAGGAAAACCACAAAACAATGTAAAGCACATTGGTCCTGACGCCAAATTTCCCCTTCATTACGGTTGTGTCCGGTAGCAAAACCAAAAAAAAAAAAAAAATGTAAACCACATTGATCCTAACTCCAAATTTCCCCTTCATTTCGGTTGTGTCCGGTAGCAAAACCACAAAAAATGTAAACCACATTGGTCTTAACGCCAATTTCCTCTTCATTACGGTTGTGTCCGGTAGCAAAACTACAAAAAATGTAAACCACATTGGTCCTAACGCCAAAATATCCCCTTCATTACGGTTGTGTCCGGTAGCAAACCCAAAAAAAATGTAAACCACATTGGTCCTAACGCCAAAATTTAACCTTCATTACGGTTGTGTCCGGTAGCAAAACCACAAAAAATGGAAACCACACATTGGTCCTAACGCCAAATTTCCTCTTCATTGCGGTTGTGTTCGGTAGCAAAACTACAAAAAATGTAAACCACATTGGTCCTAACGCAAAATATCCTCTTCATAACGGTTGTATCCGGTAGCAAAACCACGAAAAATTGATCCTAACTCCAAATTTCCCCTTCAATACGGTTGTGTCCGGTAGCAAAACCACAAAAAATGTAAACCACATTGGTCCTAAAGCTGAATTTCCCCTATATAACGGTTGAGTCCGGTAGCAAAACAACATGTAAACCACATTGGTCCTAACTCCGAATTTCCTCTTCTTTACGGTTGTGTCCGGTAGCAAAACCACAAAAAAATGTATACCACATTGATCCTGACCCCAAATTTCCCCTTCATTACGGTTGTGTCCGGTAGCAAAACCACAAAAAATGTAAACCACATTGGTCCTAACTCCAAATTTCCATTTTTTTGTGGTTTTGCTGGACAAGTTGGGGTTGCGCATGCGCAACAGGAAGTGGCCCTATTGGAAGCGCTATACGGGCCTATTGACCGGAAATGACGTGTTGGAACAACACATGACCCCACATGGGTGTTGCGGGAAGGTATTAAAGTGCGCATGCGCGACCGGGGGTTGGTGTGTATCTACTGTAAGTAGCCATGTTGACCGGAAATGACGTGTTGAAAGAGTGCGAGACCCCGCAGGGGTGTTGTATGACCTAACTACAGTGTACACGCGCGACCGGAAGTGGGCGTAGCCCATATGTAAACCGGAAGTGGGTGTGTATCTACTGTAAGTAGCCATTTTGATAGGAAATGACGTGTTGGAACAACACGTGACCCTGCAAGGGTGTTGTGTGAACTTACTACAGTGTACATGCGCGACCGGAAGTGGGCGAGGCCCCAGGTATAGACCGGAAGTCGGGTATTTTCTTTCATTATCTCCCCTTTTTGTATGTTGTAACAATGTTCTTCTTTGTATTTTCTTCCCTTTTCATTCAGTTTCCCCCTTGTCCCACCCTTTTTATCCCCGCACTTTCGAAGAAAGTTCGGGGATAATGTTATACCCTCTGTCCGTCCGTCCGTCCGTCTGTCCGTTCGTCACACTTTTCCTGTGACTCAAACTCCTCCTACATTTTCGGATTTAGGGATTTAATTTTGTTGTAGAATTGTTGCATATAGTCTGCGGATGCGCAATAAGCTTTCGGATTTTCGATATTGGTCTTGGTGCAAACAAGAGGCCCCATGATGTCAATTTTTACACATATGGCATGTGACACAAACTCCTCCTACATTTATGGATTTATGAATTTAATTTTGTTATAGAATTGTTGCATATAGTCTGTAGATACGCAATAAGCTTTCGGATTTTTGATATCGGTCTTGGTGCGAACAAGAGGCCCCATGATGTCAATTTTAAGAAAGACCCAAAGATGTGGATTAGACACATGTGGCATGTGACACAAACTCCTTCTACATTTTTGGATTTAGTGATTAAATCTTTATGCAGAATTATTGCATATAGTCTATAGATTTGCAATAATCTTTTGGAATTTTTGTTCCGGTTCCAACTTTTGTAATTTTCCTGAAAATGTCAAAGACACTTATCTTTTTTAAATTTTGGCATATTATCTTATATTCTGACAAGTGTTTGGTAAAAAACAAAATTCTGATAACTTAGGATTCTGAAAGGCGGTTCCAATTTTGGTAAATTTTCTGAAAGTCTCAAAGACCAATAATTTTTTGGAATTCTACCTAGCAACCGTATTTAAAATGTTTGTGTAGTTTAGGATGAACATTTTCATCAATTGGATTTCAAAAATATTTGAATCCAATTTTGGTAAATTTCCTGAAAGTCTCAAAGACCACTTATTTTTTGGAATTCTACCTAGCAACTATACTTGAAATGTTCGTGTAGTTTAGGACGAACATTTTTATCAATTGGATTTCAAAAATATTTGATTTCAATTTTGGTAAATTTCCTTAAAGTCTCAAAAACCACTTATTTTTTGGAATTCTACCTAGCAACCATACTTAAAATGTTTGTGTAGCTTAGGACGAACATTTTTATAAATTGGATTTTAAAAATATTTGATTCCAATTTTGGTAAATTTCCTGAAAGTCTCAGAGACCACTTATTTTTTGGAATTCTACCTAGCAACCATACTTAAAATGTTTGTGTAGTTTAGGACGAACATTTTCATAATTGGATTTCAAAAATTTTGATTCCAATTTTGATAAATTTCCTGAAAGTCTCAAAGACCACTTATTTTTTTGGAATTCTACCTAGTAACCATACTGAAATTGTTTATTTAGATTAGGAAAAACATTTTCATCAACTGGATTTCAAAAATATTAATTCCAATCTTGGTAAATTTCCTAAAAGTCTCAAAAACCACTTATTTTTGGAATTCGACTTAGCAAACATATATCCTAGAATTCTTTTTGTAACAATAATGACGATCAATAGGTAGATTTAAAAATAATGAAAAAAATATGCCAAGGGTGTATAACAACTGTTTTCTGTGTCAAACAGGGAGTGCGGGGATAGCTGTCGTTTCCGACAACATCTAGTTTAAATGTTGTAATAGATTTATATACCTTTTCAACCCCTTTTCAATGTTGTTCTTTGTATTTCAATCCAATGTTTAGACTAATATCCTACCCTTTTTAAATGTTGTTATACCTTTTCAACCCGTTTTCAGTATTGTTCTTTGTATTGTAATCCAATGTTTGACTTAATTTCCTCTTGTCTAACCCTTTTCATGTGTGATTTTCTTATGTTCTACCTTATTTTATAATTATGTCCCTTTTTCATCCAATTCTTAGAGGTATTTCCCTTTTCCCGCCTTATTTCTATACTTTCGTCTGCTATTGCCGTTGTATTATTATTTCCCATTATATTACACAATTAATTCCTATTATATTACATAATTATCTCCCCTTTTCATTCAATTCTTAGAGTGATTTCCCCTGTCCTGCCCTATTTCTATACTGTCGTCTACTATTGCTATTTTGTTCCCCATTATATTTATTGATTATCTGCCTTTTCAATCAATTCTTAGAGTTTTGTCCCTTCATTCTCGAGTAAAATCTGCTATTGCCGTTCTATTATTATTTCCCATTATATTACATAATTAATTCCTATTATATTACATAATTATCTTCCTTTTCATCCAATTCTTAGAGTTATTTCCCCTTTCCCGCCTTAATTCTATACTTTCGTCTGCTATTGTCGTTGTATTATTATTTCCCATTATATTGCATAATTAATTCCTATTATATTACATAATTATCTCCCTTTTCATTTAATTCTTAGAGTGATTTCCCCTTTCCTGCCCAATTTCTACGCTGTCGTCTGCTATTGCTATTTTTTTCCCTATTATATTTATTGATTATCTCCCTTTTCAATCAATTCTTAGAATTTTGTCCCTTCTTTCTCTAGTAAAATCTGCTATTGCCTTTCTACTTTCCCTTTTGGACAATATTTCATGATCATCTTTATTTTATCGAATCTCTAACCCATGACAACTTTATATTCATTTACTATTTTTATTTGAATGTTATTCTGTTATTTTTTCGAATTATTAGAGTTGTGTTCATTTTTTTTAATTTATTTTTGAATATTATTTTTTTTCTAATAATTAAGATTCCCAACACATACACCCGACCTAAACTACTTTATTGATGTTGTTTACCCAGTTTCTTAACCTTTTACCTGAACTTTTTTTAATGATATATTTTGCTAGATCTATTGTATTGTCATTATATGCGAGAGCTTACTTAGGTCACTCTGCATTTCTCCAGGCTTGTGACTGGCTATAACCGTATAGTTATAGGTTGCATTACCCCTTTTCCTTCTTTTTTCTTCATCTTTTATTCATTCTTTTCTTTTATCTTTTCTGTTCCTTTTTTATTTTTTTTTATCTTCTTTGTTTTGTTGATGTTCATCGGGGCTTTGTCTCATTCGTTGTGGTGTTGACTTTCTTGGCAGTATAGTCTTCTTCTAATTTTTTGTGGTCCTTTTTCACCTGTTTGTTCAGTTTGGCCCATTCGGTATAAAAATCGGTACACATTTTACAAATCCACCTCTTATTGTCGAATTCAGAGCGTTTCTTTATTTCTTGACATTTGGAGCACTTCTTTTTCTTGGGTTTTAAATGCATGGTGTCAGTGTGAATAAAAGCTAAATCTGGCCGGATTTTCCGCTGATATCCAGGTTTCGACTCTTCTTTTTCTTTCACATATTTCTTCATTCCAGTAGGAGTAACGACGTAGATGCACGACATTTTGTCCGATACGTTTGAGAGTTGGGAATCAACTGACAAAATTTTTAGTTGTATGTTCTTTTATTCATTTTCGGAGGTGATTTGTTTCAATAATGAATTATCCATTTTATTGACAGTTGGCAGAGTAAAATGCATCAACTAGTCTTTATTTCCATTTCTCGAGGCCTTCATAATGCTTCTGGAGATTTTTAGCCTTCACCAAGATGGCGTAGACCTCAGCGGGAAGGGATGAAAACAATAATTGCATATGAATTTTATCCATTTTTTTGTCAGTCTAGCGACTGAAAAAGCCGGTTGATTGCACCTTTAGATGGCACCTTTATATAGTCTCGATGGTTGTGATTGGTTGGTTCATTTTGTAAGACTGCTTCTGATTGGTTGATTTTCCTACATTCTGATTGGTCAATGCATTGTAAATGGAGGCTTCTGATTGGATAAATTTCCAGCAATTTTGATTGGTCCATATTATGTACAGCTTCAATTCACTTTTTGTCTCAAAAATGATTACTATCAGTATGATACATTTTCATCTCCTTATATTAGCTTATCTGTAACCTAGAGTAACTATAACTTGTATGAACTGTACCCCAAAGTACTGTTTCCATAAAAGTATTTCTTTAACCTTAGTAGCATTGGCTCAACCTTAGTTTGTTGCTAGTTTAAAAAAAAAAAACTATTTTATTTAATTTTGTCCCTGTACCATAGCCCTTACCTCAACCTTCATGTTACAGTGTTGTTAGACAAGTTATGTTGTATTTGTCGTGATATGATTTTAATGCTGTTTGTATTTACCAGAGTTATTTGAACCTAATTACAAGTTTTCGCTTGATATGTTTTGTCAGATACACTTTTTTCGTTCTTTTTTTATGTGATACTTTGTTCACGAATTTTAGTGTCTAGATTACTTTCCATTCTGAACTTTCAATTTTTCAATTTTGTATTTGGTTGGTATCCATTTGGGATTTGGTTCTCGTTTCTTTTTGTATTTATAAACAACAAGATATTAACAGATATGCATTTTTTATTATCTTCGTCAGTTTAGGCAAACACGGGTCGGAGATCCACATGCTTCCTGTACAATACGTATTTAAATTAATGCTTTCATTTTAAATGTTCACACTGTAGTACGTGTTCGATTTTCCATACCAATTCTCCCGGGCATAGTTGGCCCACCTGCATATTAGGTAATTGAATAGGTAAGTCCAGTCCTGGGCACTGAATTGTGTTCTGTACTATATCGTGCTGTTCCATCTCAACTATCACCTCCCCTAGAATGGAGTCTATTATGTTGAGTAGATCAAGTAAGAAGTCCTGAACGTTTTTAACTGTTAGTGTATAACACGTTAATTCTATGCCAGAAGGTACCACCTGTTTAATTTTCAGCTTGATTATATACTCCCCATTGTTACAGTCTGTTGGCTGGTGTTCTGGTTTAACTTTGTGCTTCTCTTGTTGATGACATATGGGTAAAGGGTTTTTGTTGTGGATTCTCATATGTCGGTTACGATTGTATTTTCTAGATAATGTCTTCTCACATATTCCACAACTAAATTGGTGTTGGTTGTCACGACGATGATGTTCACTGTTATAGATCTGTAACGACAAAATGATATTATTTAGTTATAATATTTAGTTATAGACATTATACTTAGTTATGAATATTAATTAGTGATGGGTAATTATTGTACTTACCATTTACTTAGGTATCTTCGCTTTCGAACTGGTAGACATTACAGTCTGGCGACTGAGGAAGCCGGTTGGTCGCACCTTTATATAGTGCAAGTCATTTGTCTCGACGGCTGTGATTGGTTGTTAATTTTTGTCAGACGGTTTCTGATAGGTTGTTTTTTCCTGCATTCTGATTGGTCAATCCATTGTAAATGGAGGCTACTGATTCGTCGAATTTCCTGCAATTTGATTGGTCCACATTATGTACAGCTTCAATCCACTTTTTGTCGTATAATTGTGTTCGAATTTCCTGTTTCAGTTTGTATTTTTATTTCAAAGTTTAATTTGTTTCCATATTTCTGTTCATATTTCATGTTTTAGGTCGTATTTTCGATGAATTCATCGCAGTTTTGTTGTCTTTACCGGCCTTTTTACGGGTTTTTTGCTGCTACTGCTTCTCGTCAATATTAAGGTCTGTCTGCTGCTGCTGCTGCTGCTTCTCGTCCATACTGAGGTCTGCTGCTGCTGCTGCTGCTGCTGGATTGATAGGCTATTGTGGTGGTGGTGAATTTCAGGTATCTGGGTGGTGGTGGTGGTGGTGGTG
>MJUU01044171.1:67015-96419 GCA_002080025.1 Modiolus philippinarum | reverse complement strand
AAAAAATGTAAACCACATTGGTCCTAACTCCAAATTTCCCCTTCATTACGGTTGTGTCCGGTAGCAAAACCACAAAGAATGTACACCACATTGGTCTTAACAGCAAATTTCCACTTCAATACGGTTGTGTCCGGTAGCAAAACCAAAAAAAATGTAAACCACATTGGTCCTAACGCCAAACGGTTATGTCCGATAACAAGTCAACATCAATTGACAGTGAAATGTTCACGCAAGTACTAAATAAAAAATGTAAACCACATTGGTCCTAACGCCAAATTTCCACTTCAATACGGTTGTGTCCGGTAGCAAAACCACAAAAAAATGTAAACCACATAAGTCCTAACTCCAAATTTCCCCTTCATTGAGGTTGTGTCCGGTAGCAAAACCACAAAATATGTAATCCACATAAGTCCTAACTCCAAATTTTCCCTTCATTACGGTTGTGTCCGGTAGCAAATCCACAAAAAATGTAAACCACATAAGTCCTAACTCCAAAATTTCCCCTTCATTACGGTTGTGTCCGGCAGAAAAACACAAAAAATGTAAACCACATTAGTCCTGACTCAAAATTTCGACTTCATTACGGTTGTGTCCGGTAGCAAAACCACAAAAAATGTAAACCACATAAGTCCTAACTCCAAATTTCCCCTTCATTACGGTTGTGTCCGGTAGCAAAACCACAAAAAATGTAAACCACATAAGTCCTAACTCCAAATTTCCACTTCATTACGGTTGTGTCCGGTAGCAAGTCAACATCAATCGACAGTGAAAAGAAATGTTCACCCAAGTACTAAATAAAAAGTGAATCTTGAATGATATTACGGATAGAAATTTCGATTTTTTCCAAAAGGGACTGGTATCTATTAAAGATTTTTTACTGATCGTATGACACGGAATTAGACAAAATTTACATTTATTAATACTATACAGAGGGGGCAAATGGGGGGGGGGGGGGGGGGGTCCGATAACAGTCTAACAGCAAACTGATGTTTCCAATAACAGATAACAGATAATTCAAATAAGTGAGAACAGCTAACAGTGTATATCAAGTCAATAACAGCTAACATAAATGTAAAACTTGGATAACAGTATAATCTTATGTAATAAAGCTATTCTTGAGGGGAAGATATACATTCATAGACCATCATTGTTCATCATAAACATGTTCATTGACTTCATAATCAAAAAAGTGCTTTGTATGTTACTCATTATCACTGTACAAGGCGAAAAATACAATAGCCCTTATTTTTTTTAAATGTCTTGGATTAGGCTAGTAGAATTTTTCAGACACTTTTACAGTTCTACCCGCTCTTACAGTTCTACCCGCTCTAGTAGTAACAGCTCGCATGAAGTCTAATTCTTTTCGTGAATAAAATTATTGAGCCCTATCTCAGGACTGACAAACTCAAATGCAACAAGAAGTATTGTCTTAGTGATGCTACAACCGCGGATCCAGGCAATTAGAAAAGGGAGGTTCCAAATCGAAAATTTTTTGGGGCATTTCTTGATAAAACATCAGGATATTCATTAAAAAAAATACATGATTGTCCAGAAAAAGGGGGTTTCATCCCCCGAAATCCCCTTCTGGATCCGCCAATGTGCTAAGATTGAAATGCGCAGTTGAATATATATTACATTGTCTTACTGCTTTGTGTTTTATCAACATGTTTTTCAGTTGTCAAGGATCGAAGATTCGAACAACTTTCAAAAATCAGTATGTGTGAATTCTCATTGCTCAAATTTTCTTTTCTCATCATGTAGCTATTGGTGTTCAATTTCACTTCGTGTATGAGTGTTTTTCAATTTCAAGTCTTGTCGAAGAGATGAAGTATTATTCATTCGACCATACATAGTCTATTCCGATTTCTATACATTGCAGTATTTGACTGTTTTCAGCGTAATCATATAGCCATTGTCTACAACTGTATAACTTCTCGTCTACATTTTGCTTAATTAAGCTAATCCTAACTTGTAATTCGAGCTAAAAAAGTCCCAAAACACCGTTAAATTATATGATATTAAAAAGGGCAACAAGTATATAAAATTCTAAGAAAAACGTGTCAAGTCTTGAGGTTATAAAATGTATGTTGTGATGGGAGTCTATTTCATTTCAAATCCCCGGCACCTGAATCGGTTTTCAGGGGCTCCGGCTACACAGCTGCCGGGCGCGTCCCCAGTTGGTGGAAAGGGGAATGCTCTGTCTATGCGGGGTAGTCAGGTCATAATACAGAAAGCCTGACCGCGAATCATTGTAGCCAAACAACTGTGTGGAGAAACGCAACGCTTCATGCAGTATAAAGACCCCTTCTATATTGTCTAAAGAGAGCAGAGTCGCTAGGACTCATATAGAAGGCTAATTTTCCTACTCCTACCCATTTGTCCCCTTTTCCACTGGCAATCAAAACTCGTTGTCCCAGCTGTTGTCCCTTTCATTCTTTCTTCTCTTACGGATATTTTTTTCGAATTGATTAAATTGTTCTTGTCCTGATAAAGCTGAAATATTGCTCACTGGACGTTAAACTCTAACTAATCAATCAATCAATTTATTTCCAATTGAACTTTAAAGAAAAAGCTGGTTAAAATTGACCACAGCAAATAGAAAGTTGAATTACAAAATCGACTTAAGCCAAAATGTAGACTAACAACTTATACAGTTGTAGGCAACAGCTAAATAATTATGCAGCGGGGGATGGGGGGATGGGGGGTGGTGAAAAGGGGGAATTCTAACTTAGAAGCGAAAATGTTGGGATATTTCTATGTAATAACACCAAACTGAACTGTTCAATAACAGCTAACAGTGAACTGAATATTCACCATAACAGCTTACACAGAACTACCCAATAACAGCTAACACAGCATTATATTTTGCAATAACAGCTAACAGAGAATCAATTTTACCCTATAACACAATAACAGTTAATACCCTTGTCCCCCCTCCCTCCATACAGAGGAAGCGCTCAAACTCGTAGACAATACTACTGAATAGTTATACTGTATGTATGAAAACGAACTGTTAACACTTAAAGAATATCTAAATAATATGAAACAGAAAGGAAATGGGGTAAATGTCAAGGAGACAACATCCCATATCCAGGTCAAAACGTATCAGTGGCCGTTCATGTCATTGGCACTACATATTCACGCGTAATACAAAAGTCACGCGTAAATTTGGTTAAAATGACGCGTAATAAGTTAATATTCACGCGTGAATTGTACATATTCACGCGTGATTTTGGTAAATTACGCGTGATATTATTTACGCGTAATTATTTTCTGTATCACGCGTGAATCTATTCGTATTAAGCGTAATTTGTCTACGACATGACGCTTCATTTCCGAACGCAATTAAACCAATGAAATAGACTGTTACAAATAAGGATGGTCTGTTTGCAAATATGGCTACCTCTGGATGTCAACAAAGTGAGCGAGAGAGATTCCTGCAGCGAGTAAAAGAAACTGCGGATTACTGTTGGCGAATCGGCCAATCAGACAGACAGGATGAAGATACCATAACCAGTTTACATCATATGACCTAATTTAAGGAGGGTACCCTAGTACCCTAGGTTCGCATAGTAAAAGCGGCAATTTGGACCAACTTTGGTAATGTCGAATGGACCTTTCTAGGGGCCTCGCAAAGTTGGGCCTTACAGTGAAGGTAGGTACATGTAATACCTTTCGTTCGAGCTATAGCATAAAATCCCTAGACCAAAACGAAAAATTCGGACGCAGTTCCATAGAGGATACCCTACATCGCAAAATACCGATTTGGACCAACTTGGCTAATGTAAGCTGGACCTTGCTAGGAGCTTCACAAAGTCGGGCCTTATAGGGCAGGTAGATACATGTAATAGGTTTCATTTGAGCTATAGCGTATGATCCCTAGACCCGTACGACATTTTTTGAACCTAATTTACAGAGGTTATCCTAGTACCCTAGGTTCGTATAGTGAAAACGGTCATTTGGACCAACTTTGGTAATGTCGGCTGGACCTTTCTAGGGGCTTCGCAAAGTTGGGCCTTACAGAGAAGGTAGGTACATGTTATACCTTTCGTTCGAGCTCTAGCGTATAATCCCTAGACTCGTTTGAAAAATTCGGACGCAGTTTCATAGAGGGTACCATACATCGCAAAATACCGATTTGGACCAACTTGGCTAATGTGGGCTGGACTTTGCTAGGAGCTTCGCAAAGTCGGGCCTTATAAAGCAGGTATGTACATGAAATAGCTTTCATTTGAGCTATAGCGTATGATCCCTAGACCCGTACAAAAATTTTTGGACCTTATTTCCGGAGGGTACCCTAGTACCCTAAGTTCGTATAGTAAAAACGGCAATTTGGACCAACTTTGGTAATGTCGGCTGGACCTTTCCAAGAGCTTCACAAAGTCGGGCCTTATAGGGCAGGTAGGTACATGTAATAGCTTTTATTTGAGCCATAGCGTATGATCCCTAGACCCGTACGAAAATTTTGGGACCTAATTTACGGAGGGCACCCTAGTACCCTAGGTTCGTATAGTGAAAACGGCAATTTGGACCAACTTTGGTAATGTCGGCTGAACCTTTATAGGGGCTTCGCAAAATTGGGCCTTACAGGGAAGGTAGGTACATGTAATACCTTTCGTTCGAGCTATAGCGTATAATCCCTAGAACCGAACGGAAACTTCGGATGCAGTTCCAATGAGGATACCCTACATCGCAAAATACCGATTTGGACCAACTTGGCTAATGTGGGCTGGACCTTGCTAGGAGCTTCGCAAAGTCGGGCCTTATAGGGCAGGTAGGTACATGTAATAGTTTTCATTTGAGCCATAGCGTATGATCCCTAGACCCGTACGAAAATTTTGGGACCTAATTTATGGAGGGCATCCTAGTACCCTAGGTTCGTATAGTGAAAACGGCAATTTGGACCAACTTTGGTATTGTCGGCTGGACCTTTTTAGGGGCTTTGCAAAGTTGGGCCTTACAGGGAAGGTAGGTGTATGTAATACCTTTGTTCGAGCTATAGGGTATAATCCCTAGACCCGTACAAAAAATTCGGAAGCAGTTTCATAGAGGATACCCTACATCGCAAAATACCGATTTGGACCAACTTGGCTAATGTGGGCTGGACCTTGCGAGGAGCTTCGCAAAGTCGGGCCTTATAGGGCAGGTAGGTGCATGTAATAGCTTTCATTTTGACCCATAGCGTATGATCCCTCGACGAAAAATTCGGACGCTGTTCCATAGATAGTACCCTACATCGAAAAATACCGATTTATACCAAAGTAGTATATAGGGACAAGGAAACTCATATGTGTGGTGTTCGAGCATGGTGGAGCTGGATGTGACGTCACCGAAAGTGATGTAGACTAGAATTGATGTCACTAGAATTCTCGTTACCGGAACACGAAGTGTTTATATTACCTATACGCAACCGGAAGTGACCCTATTGGAAGCTCGACTCGACTATTTTAACCGGAAATGTGACTCACCAAGAGTGTTGTATAACCTTAGTACATGGCGCATGCGCGACCGGAAGTGGGAATGTCCCCATATGTAGACCGGAATTGGTCCTGTTGCAAGCACTATTCAACCATGTTGAAAGGAAATGAGTTGTAGTACATGACGCATGCGTGACCGGAAGTAGGTATATTTCTCTTGTAGTTAGCCATTTTGACCGGAAGTCGGAAATTTTCTGATTTTTTTTCTTGTGTTTTAATTGTATTATACTCTTTTCAATGTTCTTCTTTATATTTTCTTCCTTTATCTTTCATTTTCTCCCATGTCCACCCTTTTTCAATTCTTTAATAGCATTTTACTCCTTTATATCCCCCTCAATGTTGATTTTTGTATTTCTTCTTTTTTCATCCAACTTCTAGACTAATGTCCTTTTGTCTAACCCCTTTTCATCCAATTGTTTGAGTTATTTCTCCTTTTCCGGCAAATTTCTATCGTGTCTGCTATTTTTAGATTCCATGCCTTTCCCCTCAACCTATTTTATTTAATTATAATCTTTTCTTTTCATCCAATCCTTAGAGTAATTTCCCCTTTCTCGCCATGATTCTATAGTTTCGTCTGCTATAGACCTTTTCAAATATTGTTGTTATCTTTTTTGAATTTGAACTCTCCCATCAAATGAAGGTACAACTCTTCGCTTCCGGTTTCACTTCTATGGTTGGCTAACAATACACAACTTAAACCTTGAATACATTTTAATTCTAACAAAATTAGTGCAGTGTTACAGTAAACAATGACATGGTACATATAATCTAAATATGAATGGTTTTATGAGCTGTGTTCAGGATGAACAACACCTGCCGCGTTAGGTTGATAACCGGAACTGTTTAGTTGTATTTAAACCCATCCGAATGTCGGACCAAACCATTTTTTAAAGGCCTATTGTCATTTCATTATTATTTCCTACGTAATTACATAATTATCTCCCTTTTTCATTCAATTCTTAGGATGATTTCCTATTTCCACATTAATTTACATAGTGCGTCTGCTAGATGTCCCGCAGTTTTTAATCCAATTCTTAGAGTGATTTTCCCTTTACCGCCTAATTGTTCTTCTATGATTTGCTATTCTTAGATTTCCCGCCAAATTATCTCCCTTTTTCTGTTGTCACGGTAATTCTCTTTTTCATCCCGTCAATTTCCCCCTCCTTTTTAAGTTATAATCAATAATTCAAATAATGAGACGTTCCCTTTATATACCATTTCCCCCTCCTTTTTACGTTATTACCTATAATTTTATATGTTGGAGACGTTCCCTTTATATTTTATTTTGTTTGAAATGTTCCTGCCATTTTCCGCCATCTTGAAGCGGAAGTGCGGACGTGAGAGAAGACATTCCTATAATTGACCAGACAAGAATTTTGTACTTGCTCAATCCACCTGCGCAGAAAAACTAGAAACCGGAAGTCCAGACCTGAGCGAGGACAACCGATGCCTTCTAACACGCCCGCGTCTTAAGTATGTATACAGTTTACTATAGCTCAGTATCGTTCTGCCCATTTGAAGGAACAGTCACCATGTTTTCCTTCGACACCTGAGCAAAGCAGTTTACTGAGAAGAAGAACCTGTTACGTCACGAGTATGGGGAAGACTGCCAGGAAGGATGCTTGACATAGGCGTCAGAAGACCCACCAGCAACAAGGGCGGAAGGCGCAGACTTACAGCTGCATTATGTGTGGAAGGTGTTCACCAGAGCAGATTCCAGGAAGAGGCATGAAGCGTTCCACAGCTGCAATATCGCATGTGAAGTATGTTATCAATACTTCTACAGACTGGACAGCCTGGAACGTCACCGTGCCCTGTATGAGAGACCGGATGCCAAGGGGACACCATCGATAAAGAGACCAGGTCCCTGTAGTGAAGCAGACAAGGACAGGGTCACCTCAAGCTGCTCAACCTGTGGTGTTGACGGAAGATCGAGAGACTAGGACCCTGTACCTAAGGCATTGGAGGTCCATCTGGACAGAAGAGGCGACTGGTAACCGTCCAGGGCAGGTACAACTTCACTTTGAACCAGTCGTCATATTCAACCTTTGAAGAGTTGATGCGTTACCTGGCCAGCCAGCAGACCAAAGCTGTGAAGATAAACCTGTCTTTCAGTTGCATTTTGCGTCATTTAGAGACTGGAGAGCAACGCTACTACCAGCCGAGCCACAACAAAGCCAGATTTTTTGAAACGCCATATCTTATTAGAACCGCCGAACATTTGGAGAAGTTATCGAGGAGCTGAGCACACACATTGTCCGGGAGTATGTGCGGCAACAGAGATCAGATACTAAATGGCATTTCCACCTGCTGACGAATGTGACATTTTATGCCTATTGGTGCCACAGTGGTTGTGCCAGACTTCTTCCATAGGAACCAGTGCTTGGTATGTATGACTGGAGGGCACAATGGGCCGTACGAGGATGATCTCTGCTTTTTTTCAGGTGTTTGGCTGTGCACAGTGGGGGGTGCAGTTACCGCAGTCAAGACTTTCGCCAAGACGTACTCAAGAGAGTACCTCCAGAACAGACAGATAGCTGATGCAGAGTTTCAGGGTGTATGTTTGGACGACTTGGTGGTGTTGGAGCAGTTGTTCCAGGTCAACGTGTTTGTCTACGGCCTCTAGCAGACAGACGAAGGAGATGTTGCAGCTAGATTGGTTCGACGGTCATCCTACAGCTACGAAAATACGATGAACATAAACCTGTACCAGCCGCATTTTAGCTACATTACAGATGTCGAAAAGTAAAGCCACAGCTACCTGTGTTCCAAGTGTGACAATTTTGGACCCCTATTGGACATCTGCATCGTTATGAGAAGACCTACACTGGAGGTGTGATCTACAAGTATCTTGGAGGTGTGTACCATACCCAGTCTTCGATCTTCGAGCAGTTGGAAGACGAGTCCATCTCCACAGCAGCCGAGGACCGGTATTATCCTTACATAGTCACTTATGACATCTAGGTGATGCTGCAGCATACAGATACAAGACCTCTGGAGAAAGTGGAATGGACTAACCAACATGTCCTGCTGAGTGCGTCTGTGTGCTCCAACGTACCTGGATACACGGTACCAATGTGCTTTGTGTCCGAGGGTGATCAGCGATGATGCCTACAGATTGATGGAGAAGTACAAAGGTCTGTTTCAGGAGATCCAAAGACAGACTTGGCAACGGCTTGGATGGGTTGAGTGATGAAGAAAGAGAACGCCAGGAGAAGAAGCAATACCTGAACAGGATACAGCAGAAGTTGGAGCGCCACCTGAAAGAGCTACCAGTGGTCGGATTTAACTCAAGGAAATATGATGTTAATACATGTACCATGAAAATAGACTTTTTAGCAGAACTGGTGAAGAGTCAGAAGGTCGACAACGTGGTGAAGCGAAGTACAAAATTTATGTGTGTGAGGACTTAAGTGCTAAAGTTCCTGGATACTTGTATTTCCATCTACCTAGCTCCTGGGTTTAGATACAGTCAGTTTCTGAAAGAGTATGATTGTACGGGGGAAAAGGGATTTTTCCCTTATGAGTGGATGACGTCTAGGAGAAACTGGAGATTAACCAGCTGCCAGCCCACGATGCCTTCTTTAGCAGTTTGAAGAACAGTGACATTACAGAAGAAGAGTACCAGCTGTGCCATAAAATGTGGTAAGCCCAGCAGATGACCAGCATGAGGGAGTTCATGGCTTGCAATTCAATAAAGATGTAGAGCCTTTGTTGGTTGCCACCAAGCGGATATGCTAGCACTACCACTCCCAGAACGTAGATAAATTCAAGGATGGAATCAGCTTACATAGACTGACGTTAAATTATATCTTCCAGGACTTGTAGACCTACTTCACCTTGCCTGACGAAAAAAACAAAGACTTGTTTAAGAGCAATATCGTCGGAGGACCCAGCATCGTGTTTCACAAATACCACGAGAAAGATGTCACCAACATTAGACCGACAGAGTGCGAGGAGCCGAAGACCTGCAAGAAGATTATCGGATACGATGCCAACACCCTGTACCTGTCGTGTATTATGAACGATATGCCAACTGGACAGTTTTTAGCGTCGAAAGAGCGGGACTGGGTTCCGGAGAGACTCCCAGAAGAAACGAGAGGATGGCCATCGACTGGTTGTAATGGGAAGCTCATCAGACTGGTTACTACATCAGACACTAGAGTAACGACAAAGAGAAGTTGTTTGGGATGAGAACATTGCCTGTGGATGGTTATTGAAGGAGACCAGCATGGTGTATGAGTTCCAGGGATTTTACTGGCAATGAAATGATTGAGTTGAACCAGGGAAATACAGATAAAGAAGGCCAGGCGAAGGAACATCGGTACCAGCGAACCCTGCAGAAGATACAGTGCTTAGTGGAGAATGGTTATGGTGTTATAAGGATATGGGAATGTGAATGGGAGAAGAGGGAGAAGGAAATCCGGTTGTGGCAGATTTTGTGAAGAACAGACAGAGATCATGTGATGGGCAGTTCAAGATGTGAAAGCAGTCTGTTTATGAAGCGGTGATGGATGGCCTGATCTTTGGTGCTGTGGAAATCGACTTGGAAGTACCTGACGACCTGAAGGAAAAGTTTGGAAAGATGCCTCCCATCTTCAAGAATACAGAAATGACAAGGGAAGATATTGGAGACCACATGAGGACTTATGCTGAGGAGAGATGGATCATGAACCAGAAGAGGTAGTGTCTGATTGGTAGCATGTATGGGGAGATCCTGATCATCACACTGTTGCTGAAGTGGTATGTGCAACATGGATTGAAGGTGACGAAGATTCATCAAGTGTTGGAGTTTAACCAAGCCAGATATTTCCAAAAGTTTGCTGACCAAGTCAGTGATGCCAGAAGAGCGGGAGATGAGGATCCCAACAAGAAGATTGTAGCTGAGACGATGAAATTGGAAGGCAACTCATTCTATGGAAAGACGGTGACAAACAATGAGCGCCATCTGATGTGCTGTCTTGACACGCTAGAGAGTCGACATCTGGTGGATCCATCCTTCCGGAGATGCAATCAGCTGAGCGATAAAACGTTCGAGTTTGAGATGAGCAAGATGACCATCCATGTAGACCTTCTCCTGTAGATTGAATTCTTTCTATACCAGTACGGGAAGCTGAGAATGCTGGAGTCTTATTGCGACTTCCTGGATGTATTTTGACAGACTTAAGTGATAAAGTTCCTGGATATTTCCATCTATCTAGCTCCTGGGTTTAGATACAGTCAGTTTCTGAAAGCGTGTGATTTTACGAAGGAAAGAGAATTTTTCTCTTATGAGTGGATGACGTCCAGGAGAAACTGGAGATGAACCAGCTGCCAGCCCACGATGCCTTCTTTAGCATTTTAAAGAACAGTGACATTACAGCTGTGCCATAAAGTGTGGTAAGACCAGCAGATGACCAGCATGAGAGAGTTCCAAGGAAAAATATATGGATGTATTACTCACGAAGAATTCTGGTAATGGTACCAACAGAGGTTTCAGAACAGTGAACAATCATGTCTTCACGTACCTGCAAGAAAAGAATGGTTTCTCCTACTTCTATCCGAAGAGACGTGTGTTGGCTGATTGAGTGTCTACAGTACCGCTGGAGATTTAAACTTCGGAAGAGGTTTACCGACTGTTGTATTTAAACGTGGGGAGACTTATCAATCAATGCGTTAACAGCCCACTTTGTACAAAAGTCGGCTGTTTCCTAATAACAAAATTTGAGGACAAAAAATTAAAAATTTAAAAAAAAAGAAAGAAAAAAAGTGAATGCAGCCTATCCTTCGGGATAGCTGATCACAAGCCCGGATAAATGCAAAGTGGCTTTTTAAAAAAGAGTTGAAGTTGGAACACAGGAAGAAGATGGTTCCAGAACAATGGTGAAAGAAGATGGTTCCAGAACAATGGTGAAAGGAGATGATGGCTCCAGAGCAATAGTGAAAAAAAAACAAGATGATAAGAATTACAGTAATAGTTAAAGAAGATAATAAATATATATAGTTAGAGTTCTTGAAAGAAGTTCAAAGATTGGATATCTCGAACTTTTAACATAAAAAGAGTTTAAGATAATACACAAAAAGGACAAAATTTGTTCTGAAAAGGACCATGCATTTCTCTTTTGTTTCACCATATCTTCTTTTACCATCAACTTCTTTCATCAGTAACTGTTCTTCACTAACCATTGTTCTGGAACACTAACCATTGACTTCTTTCGCCATTCTGGAACTCTGACCATTGTTCTGAAACCATCGTCTTCTTGTGTATTATCTTAAACTCTTCTTATGTCTCAAATTCGAGATACCCAATCGGTTGGTTCCAGTACCAGAACTCTTCGTGAGTAATACACCCGTATACTTTTCCTTGGTCGCCTGATTTGTCTTCCTATTGATTCCCTTGCAGCGGAACTTATCATCTTTTCCGAAGCAGTAGAACGTCTTGATACCATCTCCACTATACTCTTCCGTGAACAAGCCTGCAGCCCTCTTGTCATACGCTGCATGCTCTGGATTGTCATATCTAAGAAACCAGTCGGTCTTCTCCATTTCATACCGCTGTCTCATCTCTGGTTTGATCACATCTTCCAAAGTCTCAGAAGATAGAGCCATGTCTGCACTATCGGTGTCCATGGTACAATACTGGAAGTCTGTTCTGTCCACAAATACGTAAAGGAAGTCGTAATAAAAATTCAGCATTCTCAGCTTCCCGTACTGTCATAAAAAAGAATCCAATCTGCAGGGGAATGTCCAGATGGATGGTCTTCTTGCTGATCTCCAACTCGAACGCTGTCTCGTCCAGCTGATTGCATCTCCGGATGGATGGATCCACAAGATGTCGACTCTCTAGCGTGTCTTGGCAAAACAGCGCATCAGTATGGCGTTCATTGTAGGTCACCATCTTTCCATAGGACGAGTTGCCTTCTAATTTCATCGTCTCAGCTACAATCTTCTTCTTGTTGGGATCCGCATCTCCGGCTCTTCTGGCATCACTGACTTGGTCATCAAGCTTTTGGAAATATCTGGCTGGGGTAAACTCCAACACTTGATCAATCTTCGTCACCTTCAATCCATGTTGCACATACCACTTCAGCAACGGTATGGTGATCAGGATCTCCCCAAACATTCTACCAATCAGACACTTTCTCTTCTGGTTCATGATCCCTCTCTCCTCAGCATACGTCCACATGTAGTCTCAAATATTTTTCCTGGACACTTCTGTATTCTTGAAAATGGGAGGCATCTCTAAAAACTTCTCCTACTGGTCGTCAGGTACTTCTTAGGCTACTTCCACAGCACCAAAGATCCGGTCATCCATTATCGCTTCATAAACAGACTGCTCTGATATCTTGAAATGCCCATCCCTTTTCTGTCCTTCACAAAATCTGCCACAACCGGATTTCCTTCTTCCTCTTCTCCCATTCACATATCTGTGTAACACCATAATAATTCTCCACCAAGTACTGTATCTTCTGCTGGGTTCCATGGTACCGATGTTCCTTCATCTGGCCTTCTTCATCTGTCTTCCCTTGCCTCAACTCATAATCATGTCCGTGCCAGTAACATCCCTGCAACTCGTAACCATGTTGATCTCCTTCACATACCCATCCACAGACAATTTTCTCATCCCATCCCATCATCCTCTCTTTGTCGTTGCCCTGGTGTCTAATGTGTTAACAAGTCTGATGAGCCTCTCATTCCAACCAGTCGATGGCCATCCTCTCGTATCTTCTGGGGTTCCTCCCCGGAACCCAGTCGCGCTCTTCTGATGCTAAAAAGTGTCCAGTTGGCTTCTCCTTCATAATACACGACAGGTACAGGGCGTTGGCATCGTATCCGATAATCTTCTTGCAGTTCTTGGACTTCTCGTACTCTGTCAGTCTAATGACAGTGGTGACATCTTTCTCGTGGTAACTGTGAAACACGATGCTGGGTCCTCCCACGATGTTGTTCTTAAACAGCTGATACAAATCTTTGTTCTTTTTATCAGGCAAGGTGATACGTAGATGGATTCGTCTTCCAACTGCAAGAAAAACGTATACTGGGTATGGTACACACCTCCAGGAAACTTGTAGATCACATCTCCAGTGCAGCTCATCTCACGATGATGCAGATGTGCAATATGGGTCCATAAATGATCACACTTGGAACACAGGTAGCTGTGGCTGTACTTTTCCACATCTGTTATGTAGCAAAAATGTTGCTGATACAGGTTTAGGTTCATCGTACTTTCGTAGCTGTATGGTGACCATCGTACCAATCTAGCTGCAACATCTCCCTCTTCTGTCTGCTGAAGGTCGTAGACAAACACGTTGACCACAAACAACTGCTTCAACACCACCAAGTCGTCCAAACACACAACCTGGAACTCTGCAGCAGCCATCTGTCTGTTCTGGAGGTACTCTCTGCACTACGTCTTGGCTGGCTGACTGTGGTTACTGCAACCCCTCTGTGCACAGCCAAACACCTGAAAATCAGTGATCATCCTCGTACAGCCCATTTGGGCCCTCCAGTCATACATAAAAAGCACGGGTTCCTCAGGAAGAAGTCTGGCACAACCACTCTGGCACCAATAGGATGCTGGATCAGCTTATTGACATCAAATGTCACATTTGTCAGCAGATGGACTACCCATTTGGTATTTGATCTCTGTTGCCGCACATACTCCAGGACATCGTGTCTGCTTAGCTCCTCGATGAACTTCTCCAAATCTTCGGCCGTCCTAATCAGATGCAGCGTCTTCAAAAAAAAATCCTAGCGTTATTCTGGCCAAAGCGGTAGCGTAGCTCTCCAGTCTCTACATGACGCAAAATAAAACCAAAAGACAGGTTTATCTTCACAGGTGTGGTCTGCTGGCTGGCCAGGTACCGCACCATTTCTTGGCTAATGTGGGATTCAAGGTTGAATCTGACAACTGGTTCAGAGTGAAGTTGTACCAGTCCTGGACACGGTTACCGGTCGCCTCTTCTGTCCAGATGGACCTCCAATGCTTCAGGTACAGGGTCCTTGTCTTTGGATCTTCCTGCAACACCACACGTGGTGGTGACTCTGTCCTTGTATACTTCACTACAGATCCAAGCACAGGTACAACTGGTCCCTTCATGCGTGGTCTCTCCTGGGAATCTGGTTGTTCATGCAGGGCACGGTGACGTGCCAGGCTGTCCAGTCTGTTGAAGTATTAACCACATACTTCACATGTAATGTTGTAGCTGTGGGCCGCTTCATGCTTCTTCCTGGAATCTGCTCTAGTTAACATCTGGTCACACACACGGCAGCTGTAGACCTTAGCCTTCTGCCCTTCTTGTTAGGTGGGTCTTCTGATGCCTATCTCGGGCCTTTTCCTGGCAAAGTCATTCCCACACTCGTCACAGGAACACGCATCTTGGTCCGCTAGGTGGCTTTTCATATGAATATATATGTATATATACTTAGGACGAGGACGTGACAGAAGACTCCGGGTGTCTTCGCTCAGGTCCGCACTTCTGGATTCAAATTTTTCTACGCATGTACAAAATTCCTGGTCAATTCGATGGGTGCCTTCTCTCACGTCCGCACTTCTTATTCAAATGGTGAAAAAATGTAGGGAACATTTAAAAAAGGATGAAATATTAAGGAAACGTCTCAAACATATAAATTATAGATAATAACGTAAAAAGGAGGGGTAAATGGGAGAAATGAAAAAGAAAATTACCATGGCAATAGAAAAAGGGAGATAATTTAGTAGGAAATCTCAGAATAGCAGACCATAGGAGAACATTAGGCGGAAAAGCGCAAATTACTCTAAGAATTGGATAAAAAAAAGCCGGACATCTAAAAATTGCAGATGACACTATTGAAATAAAGAAGAAAGGGGACATCACCCTAAGAATTCGATGAAAAGGGAGATAATTATGTTATTAATGATATGACAATAGCAGACGACACTATAGAATTACGGCGGGAAAGGGGAAATTACTCTAGGGGCCTTTACCCGGTTGCGCATACGCAACACAATCACTTCGTGTTCCGCTCACGTAACTTCCGCTTCCGGTCACATGACTTCCGCTGACAACACTTCCAGTGTACGTCATTTCCGGCTCGAACACGCTCACGCTCCACCGCCACACATATGAGATTGGTCGTCCCTATATAATACTTTGTTCCAAATCAGTATTTTCCGATGTAGGGTACCCTTTATGGAACTGCGTCCGAATTTTTCGCACGGGTCTAGGGATTATACGCTATAGCTTGAACAAAAGCGATTACATGTACCTACCTGCCCTATAAGGCCCGACTTTGCAAAGCTCCTAGCAAGTTCCAGCCCACATTAGCCAATTTGGTCCAAATCGGTATTATGCGATGTAGGGTACCCTCTATGGAACTGCGTCCGAATCTTCGTACGGGTCTAGGGATTATACGCTATAGCTCGAACGAAAGGTATTACATGTACCTACCTGCCCTGTAAGGCCCAACTTTGCGAAGCCCCTAGCAAGGTCTAGCCCACATTAGCCAAGTTGGTCCATATCGGTTTTTTGCGATGTAGGGTATCCTCTATGGAACTGCGTCCAAATTTTTCGTACGGGTCTAGGGATTATACGCTATAGCTCGAACGAAAGGTATTACATATACCTACCTGTCCAGTGAGGCCCAACTTTGTGAAGCCCCTAGAAAGGTCCAGCAGACATTACCAAAGTTGGTCCAAATTGCCGTTTTCACTATTCGAACCTTGGGTACTATGGTACCCTTCGTAAATTAGGTCCCAAAAGTTTTGTACGGGTCTAGGGATTATACGCTATGGCTCAAATGAAAGCTATTACATGTACCTACCTGCCCTATAAGGTCCGACTTTGCGAAGCTCCTAGCAAGGTCTAGCCCACATTAGCCAAGTTGGTCCAAATCGGTATTTTGCGATGTAGGGTACCCTCTATGGAACTGCGTCCGAATTTTTCGTTCGGGTCTAGGGATTATACGCTATAGCTCGAACGAAATGTATTACATGTACCTACCTGCCCTGCAAGGCCCAACTTTGTGAAGCCCCTAGAAAGGTCCAGCCGACATTTCCAAAGTTGGTCCAAATTGCCGTTTTGACTATACAAACCTAGGGTACTAGGGTACCCTCCGTAAATTAGGTCATATGATGTAAACTGGTTATGGTATCTTCATCCTGTCTGTCTGATTGGCCGATTCGCCAACAGTAATCCGCAGTTTCTTTTCCTCCCTGCAGGAATCTCTCTTGCTCACTTTGTTGACATCCAGAGGTAGCTTATTTGTAACAGTCTATTTCATTGGTTTAATTGCGTTCGGAAATGACGCGTCATATCGTAGACAAATTACGCGTAATACGAATAGATTCACACGTGATACAGAAAATAATTACGCGTAATTAATATCACGCGTAATTTACCAAAAATCACGCGTGAATATGTACAATTCACGCGTGAATATGTACAATTCACGCGTAAATATTAACTTATTACGCGTCATTTTCACCAAATTTACGCGTGACTTTTGTATTACGCGTGAAGATGTAGCGCTAATGACATGAACGGCCACTGATATATATGCAAATTAGAACATTTGGCAGACCTTATATTTGTCAATATCTTATACCGAGCGATAGCGAGGTATAAAATGAAGACAAATATAAGGTCTACCCATGTTCTAATTCGCAAAGTTCGATTTCTAAAATATTTAAAAAGCGTCTTGAACATTCGAAGCGGCTCTTAGAGGGCAATATTGGGTTTGACACTAGAATTTAAATATGTCGGAAACTGCATTTAAACACACGTAAACAGATTTGGACATCCATTTGAAGATGGCGTACATTATCTCTTTGAATGTCCATGGTCGCATTCTTGAAAGCCTGACTGAAAAGGATAAGTACCTTGAAACACTACTGTTTGAAAATGATAAGTATACAGGATTTGTTTATCTTTGAAAAGGTGCGCTTATCTATAAAACAATCAAAACGTTTCTTATTGTGTTGGTCAGAAATAAATCACTTCATTCTATTTTCATTTTTTGTACCTTATAGTCTTGTATTTCTGTGTAACTACGCACTTTCAGTTCAATTATCTCTTTTCTGATTTCCCCCCTCTTAATTGCAACTTTTCAAAATTTTTTTTGCTGTTGTCAAAAGTAAATAATTTGTGTATTTCTGTGTAAAGAAGGACTGCATAAAAGTATGAAAACTTTGTCTAATCCTAATAAGTTAGAAATATAAATTTTTTTGATCTTTCGATATCACACAGGGCAGAAATTATATATCACTAAATTTAAATGATGCCTCTGCTATTGGACTGTTAGTCAGTGCTTCGGTGCTGACACGAAAACCGATTTCATTTTTATACGACCGCAAAAATTTTGCGGTCGTATTATGGTATGGCGCAGTCGTCGGCGTCGGCGTCAATGGCCAGCATAACTTTGTTTCTAGGGACGGATCTCCTTCAAATTTCAGTATGTGGTTTCTTGGCATAATGGCAATCCCGGGTTTTAATTTCGGGTTTGTGGCCCACCCGTTTAAGAAAAAGGGGCCAAAAGGGGTTAAATTAGGTGTTTTCACAGTCTGTGGCCAGCATAACTTTATTTCTAGTGGACGGATCATCTTCAAATTTCAATATGTGGTTTCTTGGCATAATGGCAATCCCGGGTTTTAATTTCGGGTTTGTGGCCCCACCCGTTTAAGAAAAAGGGGCCAAAAGGGGTTAAATTAGGTGTTTTCACATATTTGACTGTAGAATCTTTATTATTTATCAGATTTTGATGGGGTTTCTTTCAGTAACTTCCTTAGAAAATTTCCAATCTGAGGTATGCAACGGATTTCACGTGGCATGTACCGTTTACGAGATAAATGGGGCCAAAAAGGGGCGAATTTCAAAAATTTAATTTTTTAATTTTTAGTCCGATTTTGATGCAATTTTTTCCAAAGGATTCCTTATGAAAAATTAACATAGCGCTCTACTATTAGATTTTTTGTAACTTGTTTCCTTACCCAGCTATGAGGGGCCAAAGGGGGCCAAACTAATAAATTTACAGATAACCTAAATTTTTTTTTCATTGGATTTCGATGGGATTTTTTTCTTTAGATTCCTCTTAATGTAAGCTTTCAGTAGTATATCAACGGATTTTGCGTAGCTCTTACCGTTTCCGAGCTATGATTGGCCAAAGGGGGCCAAAATCATAAATTTACAGATAACCTAAAATTTCTATTTTTCATTGGATTTCGATGGGATTTTTTTCTTTGGATTCCTCTTGATGTAAGCTTTCAGTAGTATGTCAACAGATTTTGCGTAGCTCTTACCGTTTCTGAGCTATAAAAGGTCAAAGAGGAATCATAAGGAGTCATAAGGGCTAATTTTTATTTTCCCTAGTTTGTGTCCAGCTGATAACTGGGTCAATCTCTTTATTGCGTCCTTCTAATTATTGTGTCAAGCTCTTTCGTTTGTCCATACTCGCTTTAAATTACACTTTTTCAAATTTCAGTGGACGACATGCTGCGGTCGTATCATGCTGCGCTCGGCGTAGCCCTTTATTAAAATTGCCATGTTTAAATTTTATGAAAATTTTGTTTAAATCTAAGGAGAATCTCTTGTGCATAGCTCTGACCTTAGCTGAATTTTGACTTCTCTAAGATCCCATTGGTTATTGGTTCTCTGTCAGCTTTTACACGAATGTGGTTTCATGGACTTCCAAATGTTTTAATTTGATCTGTAATTGGATTCAAACACATTAGTCACCGAAATGATCCCTCCAACCATTATCCAAGCATTATTAAGAGATCAATTTTCACGCCTTTTTATAAACATTTATAATTAAATTATTGTGTTTCTGTGTCAACGTATATTTGTTCCGCATGACAAAAGTTCCTTGGGAATAAATATTATACACATCGTCATAATATCCCTTCCTTTTGGAACAATTATTACACAAGATTTATTCCGTTAAGAACATATACAATAATGTTTGTTCCTTTGGAACAAACATGACAAATATTCTATAATACTTTGTCCTTTGGAACAAATATTATGAAGGAACAAATGGCACATGACATCTGTCTATCAGTGTTATCAAATTGAAAAAGGAAAATTTTTTATAATATTTCAATCTATTTATAGTGATTCAAAAACCCATTTAATTAAATGGATTAATTACATCATAAAATATTTAATAGATACTTTAAGTAACATCCCTAATCGCTGATATATACAATGTAATAATATCTAGAACGTCATATGTTCCAAGAACAATTGAGAGGTTGGTCCAATTAATTCAGGCCACCTATATAATGATATGAGGTCTTTGCGTTGAACATACATGTGTAGGTGATATGAGTTATTGCTAAAAAACTTTGAACTTTGACATGAGACATTGCTATTGGATGTATTCAGAAAAAGTAATAGATAACAGATAAAAATGCTGGAGAAAATGATCTACATTTGTAGCAAAGGAAAAGGTGATTGGACTAGCAGTTTGGAACCGATGGACCAAAAACTGATTTTCGACTATCGATTTGAAGTTTTCTTTCGCTTGTCGCTTAATACCATTATAGTAACATTAATGTATTAAATACACAAAAAGTACAGGAAGATGTTTCCTTCAAAATCAGGTCAATATCAAAGTATCATTGACAACCAAAAACCTTTATTTTACGTCAATGTATATAGATAAATGTACATATTAAAGGTATATATACATTGTGTCTTAGTTAAATCGGTTAATCTGAAATGAGAGCATTATGGCACAACTTCCGGAAAGGCCTATACTTGTTAGAATTGACATACAAGAGTTATCTAAATCGTCGAGCCTAAATCTAAATATCACGTTTGATTAATAATATAAAATTCTAAAAGTACACATCATTGTCACTTTGACCTAATCATTATTAACCCATGTGATCGGACAGCTATTACCTGTACACAAAACAATCAATGTCATTTACATACATGTTGACCATACTGAGATTTGCATTTTCTGTCACTTAGAATATTCTTCAACAATAGAAGTTAGGAGTTTATTGTAATTTTTTTCTAAAAATATGCCAATTTACTATCAATCATTTGATAGTTCAATACCTGTTAACTGAAAAGTAAGAAAGTACCATATTACCTGTTTTATCTTTGTAATTCATAAAAAATCCTTGTCAAAAATTTTCTTAATTTATTATCAGGTCAAAATGATATATTTTCTGTGCCAATACCACAAAAAAAAAAATAATAAGATAATATAACATTACCTGAGAGAATGCTATGCTATCTCATTTTTATACGACCGCAAAAATTTTCAGGTCGTATAATGGTATGATGCTGTCGCCGTCGTGGTCGTTGTCGTTGTCGTCTGTAGACACTTATGTTCTTGGTCAATAAATTTAGTTCCAATTGACCAATCCTTACCAAATTTTAACACAATGTTCCTTGGCACAAAAGGAAGGCTTGGAGTGGTTTTTGTTATTATGGCCCTGTTCGATTCCAAAAAGGGCCAAAAAGGGACAAATGTGGTGTTTTCATGTATTGGGCTGTAGAATCTTTATTATTGATCAGAATTTGGTGTTTTTTTCTCTGTGCTTCTGAGGAAAATTTCTGTTCTGGAGTATATCAACGGATTTCATGTCGGATGTTCAGTTCACGAGATAAATGGTTCCCAAAAAGGGTGAATCTCAAAAATTAAAATTTTGTTCGATTTTGATACAGTTTTTTGCAGTTGGTTCCTTATGAAAAATTAACACAGCTCATAACCATTAGACTTTTGTTATCTTGTTTCTTTTGGGAGCTATGAGAGCCAAAAGGGACCAACATTGCAAATGTGCATATCGCCTTTCATTTTTATTTTTTCGGATTTTGATGGAATTTTGTTCTTTGGATTATTCTTGTTATAAGCTTTCAGTAAAATGTCAATCTCTTACTGTTTCCGAGATATAGGGGGTCAAAGGCGCCAAAATTGCAATTTTTCAAGCTATGTAAACTCTTTATTTTTCATCAGATTTTGATGTTTTTTTTCTTTAGATTCCCCTTGTGTAAGCTTTCAGACAAATTTGGCATATCTCTTACTGTTTATGAGTTACAGCGAGTCAAAGTGGCCAAAATCTCAATTTTTTTAAAATATGTAAAATCACAAGCTGTGGTCGTATCATGTTGCGCTCGGCGTAGCCCTTTATTGGGCTTTGGCATGCCATACGTTCAGTTAGAAATTGCAGCGATTGATTACCCGAGGCCGAAACGGCTGAGGGCAATAGACTTACGCGGGGCTGTTTCCAGTATTGAAGATAAAATGTTCTAGTGTATTACCAGTCTTTGCATTCAGTATCTGTTTCATTACATAAAAGTAATTTGTTTTCAAGACTGACTATTAGCGTTCAATGATAGTGTTCAAATATGATAATGCCTCAACTTTGATACCTTGAATAGAATGCAGTTTTTGCGACTATTGACCTTTTCTCTCGAGCGTTTCGTTGTTCAGACTTCCGCTGTTTCAAAATTCAAAATTCAAAAAAAAAAAAAAAAAAAAAAAAAAAAAAAGCGTTTGGGGAAAATATTTTTGCCAATCGGGTACCCGTTTTTGAGTAGATCCAGAGTTGTCAGAACACATTGCCCCCTTAATTTATGTTAGTAGTAGACGATCCCGGTTCCATTAATAAAACAGCATTGATGTAGCTTTTCAACATGAAGCAATGAATTCCGCTCAGTCGATGCTAGGGGGCGTTAGAACATACTGTGATGAGCAAAGCTTCTGGTTGAAAGCCTCATGGTGACATTAAGATGGTTGTTTTCCTTCCGGAACACCGAATCGTAGCTTTAGTTTGTATAGGGTTCTGAGTGTTAGTGCTTATTTTTTAGATGCTGTTAATTGTTATTGCTAATTTGTTTCTGGTTATCACGCTAAACCTCAGTTTGGGAAGACAACACATTATTTCGAAGAAAATGTTGACAGTTTTCCTTATAACAAATGATAAAAAATTTCTAATTATTTCATTTTGATTATCAACAGATCGACTATTCTATTTTAATCTAATTATGTCCTTGACGTTTTGAAAAAATGGTGAATTTTAACTTTGGGAATATCTTTTGAATTGAACATTGACAGGGCATTCATATTTCACATGTGTGTTTCTAGTTCAAGACCTTAAGGTTGGCATCAGAACATTTGATGACCTAAGCTTTGTAATACAAACAACAGCATACAGACTTGAACATCAGTTGAAATATCTTTTAAATGATAAGTTATGATAGGTCACCTATGTTTTATATTTTATACCTTATTTGGCAAGTCCTTTCCGATGGTAAAAGAACACATGTATTCGATCCGGTGACCTTAACATTGGCATATGATTATCTGACGAAATTCCGCAAAAATAAGAAATCATATTTTGTTTAATACAATGTATTCCTCATTCAATTTATCTCCTTTTTACAAACTGATTAGTCCAATATGTTTCAGTAGCATTGCGCCATAGTCTTTTCCTTTCATTAAATTATAGTGAACATTTAAAAAAAAAAATATTTTATATTTTTTATATAAAAACAATAACCTCATCCATCATAAAGTAATGGTTGTTGCAAAATTGTACGCAATACATGACAATTGTCTTCAATGAAGGTACAGTAATTACTGTGTGTTCAATTTAGCAACAACAATTACTTTTTGTTTGCATAAGGCAGCTGTAAGCAAGTAAATTCTTAATTCGAAGAGGAAAATTGAATAAGAACAAGATCAACTTTTCCTGTCATTCTTCAAAAAAATTTTTTTTCGGTCGTATAAAAATTGTTAATGTAATTTTGTTAAATGAATTTTCTACGGAATTTCCATAGAAGATAAGCTGATAGTTTTGTCAAAGAATGAGAAACAAAAATGATTCAATGTTTGCCGAAGGAAATTGTTATCTATATAAGAAATGATTATACTTGTTGCCTGGTCTATATTTAACGTTGTCGTACTTGTAGCTGATAACACAGATACGTATTATTTGTGACTATAAGTAGCAGATAAAGCACTTCTGTACTTTCGAAATCGTGCCGACAAAAAGAAGCTTATTATATAACGAAATACCGAATTAACTATTGATTTCGTATCTGCATATGCGCAGTTCGACAACTTATGTCTCATCAGTGCAGATCATAATAAAGCAACCGGAAATCAATAAACCGAAATACGTATAAATGCTCATAGGTTTCCTCGCCGTTCATTGAAGATCTTATGGTGGCTTTGAGTTGTTATTTCTCCCCTTTGGGTCGTTGTCTCTTTGACACATTCCCCGTTTCCCTTCTTTTTCCGATTATGGGAATAAATTACCAATAGGATCTAAAATGAAAAGCCAAAATTCAGGTGAGGACAGAGCTACATAATGTATGCATGAGGGAGATACTGTTTAGGTTAAAACAAAACTTTATAAATTTGAGGTATTTCAAGTTTCAAAATAAATCGGTTTTCGTTTCAGCACCGACGTTTCGATTACTGGGTTGGTAAGTACATTCGGGAACGAACAGTCCACCAGCCGGCTGGGGCATTGACCAGTGATAATGTATAACAAATTACCGAAGTTTCTGTTAATTCTGTATATGCGCATTTCGACAACTTATAATTTGGAAGTCCATTAACCGAAATTCATATAAAAGCTGATAGAGAACAATTAATTAATAGGATCTAAATAGAAAAGCCAAAATTCAGGTAAGGACAGAGCTATGCTTTAGGGAGATACTCCTTAGTTTTCAACTAAATTTTATAAAATCTAGGTATTGCAAGTTTCCAAATAAAATCAGGTATCATTCTTCGGGTCAGGAACAAAGTACTGACTACTGGGCTAGTGAGTAATTCTTTAATTGTTTATTTAATTATGCCCCACTTTATAGAGAGTTGGGAATACTGCATTCACCTTGTCCGTCCGTTCGTCCATCCGTTCGTCCGCAAATTATTTCCGTCAGTTTTCTCAGTTTCTGCTCAAGGGATTGATTTCAAAATTGGTATGCAGCCTCTATGTGGTTAGTTGTAAGGAATGTCCTATTTTGAGTCTTGTCGGATGTGCGCTTCCTGTTTGACGAAATATGTACTTTGTACGAAATGTAGGGAAACGTGAAGTTTTCATAGCAGTTTTCCCTGCTTCTATTAGAGGGATTGATTTCAAAATTGGTATGCAGCCTCTATAAGGTTAGTTGTAAAGAACGTCCGATTTTGAGTCCTGTCAGATGTGTACTACCTGTTTAACGAAATGTGGACTAAGCTACAAAATGCAGTAAAACATGAATTTTTTTCGTCGCAGTTGTCTCACCATTTATAAGAGGGATTGATTTCAAAATTGGTATGCACACTCCATATGTTTAGTTGTGAGGAATATCATATTTTTGTCCAATCCGATGTGTACTTCCTGTTTAACAAAATGTTGACTTGGTTACGAAATGTAGCGAAACATGAATTTTTCATTGCAGTTTTCTCAGCTTCTATAAGGCTGAATACAAAATTGGCATGCAGTCTCAATATGATTAGTTGTAAGGAACTTCCTATTTTGAGTCCTGTCCGACCTGTGATTCTTGTTTAATGAAATAAGGACTTAGTTACGAAATATAGAGAAACATGAATTTCTCGTCACAGTTTTCTCAGCTTCTATAAGAGGGATCGATTTCAAAATTAGTAAACAGCCTCTTTATGATTAGTTGGTTATTCTGGAGGATTATGTATTGTGTCCAAAACCTGTATTGTGTCACACACACTTAAATTTGCACTTGCCATATTGATCAGGGCTCAGTGAGTGGGGGTATCACTGGTTGCCATCCGGTGACAGCTCTTGTTTCTATAAGATTTCCACTCTTCTACAGGCTAGTTCTCCTCTATTCTTATATACCTTTTAATATGTTTATATAATCTTTTGGTAAAGAATTTTTTTTTATGCTCCGAGAATCGAAGATTTGGGGTGCATATAGTTTTTGGCCTGTCTGTCTGTCTGTTTGTTTGTTCGTTGTTTGTTTGTCTGTTGTCCACAAAAATCTTTAACATTCAATATATCTTTTGAATGGTTAGTGATATGGCTTTCATATTTTGCATGTGTATTCCTTGTGGAAAGGTCTTTCAGTTGGTACCAAAATATTGGACCTCGTGACCGTGACCTTGGCATGGGACTATCTGGTAAAATTTCACCAGAAAAGCAAAATTATATTTTGTTTTATGTTATAAATAGAAACATTTCTAAGGAAATTGTTATATCTGTAGAATTAATTTTGTAAAAGGATCTTATAAATTATTCATAATATTTTCTTTATTTCTAACTTAAACATTTGTATATCCATTGAACACTTTTGTATTTCACAGTTGTATTTATTAAGTCACCCAAACTATATATCTATCAGTGATAAGGCATGTTACTATTTTCTGATACAATACTTTTCTTTTACCTCTTTATGGAAGCAGTAAATTCATTAGTGAGAAAATGTTTCTTGAAATAAAATGTTCTTTATTATTCAATAGAGTATCTTCATTTCAAACTTTAACATTTTGTATGTCCTGAGAATAATAAGAGAACATGATTTGTATTTTACAGTGACTTATTGTGTTTACTGTTTCTTACTATTTTTCAATTTCTTATCACAGATAAATGATTGGGGATGTTACTTAAAATATTTATTATTTTCTACTGTAAAGATTATAAAAAAAAAATCTCTCATGCAATCAGATGATTTAAGTAATGATAGAACTAATTGAAGTAATCAAAGTACTGATAGCACTGAAAGACAGAAACACAATGAAACACAAGGGGGTGTAAAAATTCTTTTACTTCATGATAACGTCTGCTCTGCGTTGGGACCTTTTTTCCACTATAACAAGTTTATTTTACAAATTAAGTTGTTAACAATTCCCCTAGGTAATACAACCCTCTTACTTAGGTACATCCCTGTATATTAGTTATCATAAGAAACAGGATATTCTTATGATAAATATTTATATAATACGTTAATTCTATTACAATACAATACAATACAATACACAATTAGACTAACTATAATTACTGAAACGAAAAACATTTATTTATTCCGTTTCCGTTTCACTATATTATTATCATCAAAACATGTTTCTGCAACTTGGAAATTAAAAATTTCACGAAATTTGTAGGTAAATTTGCTTAATTGAACATGTGTACACACAAAAAAAGTAATAAACAATTACGTGTATACACTAAAGTGCTATCAAGGTGTTATAATGACAGGAGATGGTGGTTTTGACTCGATTTTGACTCGATTTTGTCATCTGTACGATATAGATTGATCAATAACGCAATAACAGATGCTGTATTTAAAATCGCGTTTATGAGTCGTCAAGATAAACCAAGATCATAAACGTTACGTTACTAACGAATGAATATTACTATATTGAAGGGAGACAATCCTAGAGTCGCGTTTAACTGGATTATATAATGATGTAAGTAAGGTTGACATATTCAATTCACGTGATTTAATTTTGCTCATCGAATAAACTTATTCTGTAATAACTATAACACCTTGTCTAAATTCTTATTGCATGAAATAAAACAAAACAAAAAAAAGGGGGGGGGGGGCGTAGGTACTGATTGCACCACGTAAACATGCAAATCAGATATGCATTCTCACATTATTTAAAAACACGCTGTGTTTAGAGTTACACACACTATTAATGTCATACATTTGTAAATCACTGTCGTATACGTGTGCAGGAACAAGATGGTGGACAATATTTGTCGAAATCGGGTAGGCATGAAGAAATGTTCATTTTCTTTGTGTATATGATGTTTTTGAATAAAATAAAATACTCTTGCGATCAAGAAAGTCTTGTTCAGTTTATTTCCTGTTTATGAAATCGCTAGTTTGTACATTTGAATGTGTATTCTTCGATGAAATACCATGGCATCTCTGCAATTTACTTTGAAGCGGGTGATGGAGTGTATTTTCCTCTTTTAACATACTTTAAGACCCCGATTGTTGGGAAAAGGGGTCTAGATTGAATCTTTATATCAAGCTCTATTCACTCTGGCCAGATTTGCTTATCTATGTGTCATTTGTTTATGTGCAGGATTGGACTTGTTGCTTTTTTTACCAAAATTGTGCAGGATTGGACATAGATTTTGATTCAGGATTGGAATTAAAAGACTGGTTATAATTAGAAAAACTCCGTTTCTGGTTCCTTTTAGTTGAATTAGTGGAATTTCAATAGAAAGTTATGTAATGTTTTAAAAAAAAACGTAGCTTTGGGTATGTGACGGAGCATGTCCGTCTATGAATAGAAGCATTAGTACCGAAACAGGATTGTAACACCCTCCATTGGAATAATTGTGAAGAATTTAACATCGATTTCGGTTCAGGATTGGTCTTTTGTTTGATACTTTGTCTTATTTTGTATCAACAATTAGGTCGATTTACGTTTCTTTTGTCGATATTTATCTTTTGATGCATTAGATTTTACAAATTGAGTCTGTCCACCAATTAAGTAATTGTCGGTATTTATTTTGAGAATTTGGAAATGAAATTCTGACCACCTGTTTAAAGTGCCAACATCTTACTATTTTATAATGCCAAGTTTTCTTACAATCGATTTGATGAGTGCCCTGTGTGTGTCTGTATGTTGTAATCGTCCACTAACTTGAGACACTAGTGCTTTTGTCGGGCAACTGATGACAGTGATTCTAAGAGTGCTTTGCCAGTTTAATTAATGTTTGCTGACAATCCCGCATCCATGACCAGAAAAGACATGGATGTAGCGTTGGTCGACAATCAGCAAAGAATTCCGCTCAAACCTGTGCTAGGGGCCGTCTTGAACGAGCAAAGCTCATTGTTGAAGGCCTCATGGTGACTTCAAGATGAAGAACAACAATAAAAGCGCCGTTCCTTTGCTTGATTTTACCATGTATTTGTAGAGGCTTTGTCTCATGTGCATTTACTCCATATCCTTTCATTCGCCATTTATTTAATTAATTCAGGGCTTGAACTATCCGTTACGGCAGTTTCCATAGAGTTTAAAGATTTTTCACTTCGATCCCTCAGTTTTTTGCTGTTCTTTTGTTTGCATATTTCGGCACCAAAACTTTGTGTTAAGCGGAACAAATACGTTGTCAAATATCCCAATGTACTTGAAGATTCACTGCATTGTACGACTTTCTGTATATTTATTTTAAGAAAAATACTTCCTAAAAGTAATTTGTTATGTGATGAAATGGACAATATTGGCAGTGGTCGATTGTCAAAGCTTATTAAGTGCTTATATCGATACATATCTTGAGTTTAGAAGGTTACTTTGAATTCAAGTTATCAAAGGCCAGCTACACCCTAAACACTCACGAATACGTTTTACACCAAATTAAAAAGTCTACCGGGATTTAACTTTTCGGTTTCCATAGTGTTGTTTATTTATTTACTGAGATGTTTTTATAGTCAGCATTGAATACAGAGCTTTTGGCTACCATCCCTTCCCCAACTTTTCAAAGAACCTACGCAGTTTCGAATTTTTTCCTTTAATCAAGTCGATATTGCTTGATAAATAAGGCCGAATATATGAAGTCAAGAATTTCCCAACGGGTCTTTCCCTTAAAATGTTCACTTACATAGCCCGATAAGCCCATGTGCTTTTGTATAATTATGACTATATGCTTAGGATGAAGTGAAAGGGTTCTTACAATCATAAATTCTAAGATACAGACGGCCGAACGTTACATTGCTAAAAGCATACCATCGATCCATAAAGCAGGCACTTGCCAGTGTTCCGGAAACAAAGTATATAAGATGTTATTTGCCATATATTTTAATGGTTGTTTAACAATTTTTAACAATGTCAAGATAGAAGGGAAGGAGATTCTTTTTTTTCCCCTACCGGCGATAGCCGAAGGGGGCTTTAGGTTTTCACTCTGTTCGTCCGTCCGTCCGTCCGTCCGTCTGTCTGTCCGTCAGTCCCGCATCAGTTTTCCGCATCTTTTTTCTAAACCATTGGCAACTGATGACAGTGATTCTAAGAGTGCTTTGCCAGTTTAATTA
>MJUU01044171.1:56626-67005 GCA_002080025.1 Modiolus philippinarum | reverse complement strand
GGCAACTGATGACAGTGATTCTAAGAGTGCTTTGCCAGTTTAATTAATGTTTGCTGACAATCCCGCATCCATGACCAGAAAAGACATGGATGTAGCGTTGGTCGACAATCAGCAAAGAATTCCGCTCAAACCTGTGCTAGGGGCCGTCTTGAACGAGCAAAGCTCATTGTTGAAGGCCTCATGGTGACTTCAAGATGAAGAACAACAATAAAAGCGCCGTTCCTTTGCTTGATTTTACCATGTATTTGTAGAGGCTTTGTCTCATGTGCATTTACTCCATATCCTTTCATTCGCCATTTATTTAATTAATTCAGGGCTTGAACTATCCGTTACGGCAGTTTCCATAGAGTTTAAAGATTTTTCACTTCGATCCCTCAGTTTTTTGCTGTTCTTTTGTTTGCATATTTCGGCACCAAAACTTTGTGTTAAGCGGAACAAATACGTTGTCAAATATCCCAATGTACTTGAAGATTCACTGCATTGTACGACTTTCTGTATATTTATTTTAAGAAAAATACTTCCTAAAAGTAATTTGTTATGTGATGAAATGGACAATATTGGCAGTGGTCGATTGTCAAAGCTTATTAAGTGCTTATATCGATACATATCTTGAGTTTAGAAGGTTACTTTGAATTCAAGTTATCAAAGGCCAGCTACACCCTAAACACTCACGAATACGTTTTACACCAAATTAAAAAGTCTACCGGGATTTAACTTTTCGGTTTCCATAGTGTTGTTTATTTATTTACTGAGATGTTTTTATAGTCAGCATTGAATACAGAGCTTTTGGCTACCATCCCTTCCCCAACTTTTCAAAGAACCTACGCAGTTTCGAATTTTTTCCTTTAATCAAGTCGATATTGCTTGATAAATAAGGCCGAATATATGAAGTCAAGAATTTCCCAACGGGTCTTTCCCTTAAAATGTTCACTTACATAGCCCGATAAGCCCATGTGCTTTTGTATAATTATGACTATATGCTTAGGATGAAGTGAAAGGGTTCTTACAATCATAAATTCTAAGATACAGACGGCCGAACGTTACATTGCTAAAAGCATACCATCGATCCATAAAGCAGGCACTTGCCAGTGTTCCGGAAACAAAGTATATAAGATGTTATTTGCCATATATTTTAATGGTTGTTTAACAATTTTTAACAATGTCAAGATAGAAGGGAAGGAGATTCTTTTTTTTCCCCTACCGGCGATAGCCGAAGGGGGCTTTAGGTTTTCACTCTGTTCGTCCGTCCGTCCGTCCGTCCGTCTGTCTGTCCGTCAGTCCCGCATCAGTTTTCCGCATCTTTTTTCTAAACCATTGGCAACTGATGACAGTGATTCTAAGAGTGCTTTGCCAGTTTAATTAATGTTTGCTGACAATCCCGCATCCATGACCAGAAAAGACATGGATGTAGCGTTGGTCGACAATCAGCAAAGAATTCCGCTCAAACCTGTGCTAGGGGCCGTCTTGAACGAGCAAAGCTCATTGTTGAAGGCCTCATGGTGACTTCAAGATGAAGAACAACAATAAAAGCGCCGTTCCTTTGCTTGATTTTACCATGTATTTGTAGAGGCTTTGTCTCATGTGCATTTACTCCATATCCTTTCATTCGCCATTTATTTAATTAATTCAGGGCTTGAACTATCCGTTACGGCAGTTTCCATAGAGTTTAAAGATTTTTCACTTCGATCCCTCAGTTTTTTGCTGTTCTTTTGTTTGCATATTTCGGCACCAAAACTTTGTGTTAAGCGGAACAAATACGTTGTCAAATATCCCAATGTACTTGAAGATTCACTGCATTGTACGACTTTCTGTATATTTATTTTAAGAAAAATACTTCCTAAAAGTAATTTGTTATGTGATGAAATGGACAATATTGGCAGTGGTCGATTGTCAAAGCTTATTAAGTGCTTATATCGATACATATCTTGAGTTTAGAAGGTTACTTTGAATTCAAGTTATCAAAGGCCAGCTACACCCTAAACACTCACGAATACGTTTTACACCAAATTAAAAAGTCTACCGGGATTTAACTTTTCGGTTTCCATAGTGTTGTTTATTTATTTACTGAGATGTTTTTATAGTCAGCATTGAATACAGAGCTTTTGGCTACCATCCCTTCCCCAACTTTTCAAAGAACCTACGCAGTTTCGAATTTTTTCCTTTAATCAAGTCGATATTGCTTGATAAATAAGGCCGAATATATGAAGTCAAGAATTTCCCAACGGGTCTTTCCCTTAAAATGTTCACTTACATAGCCCGATAAGCCCATGTGCTTTTGTATAATTATGACTATATGCTTAGGATGAAGTGAAAGGGTTCTTACAATCATAAATTCTAAGATACAGACGGCCGAACGTTACATTGCTAAAAGCATACCATCGATCCATAAAGCAGGCACTTGCCAGTGTTCCGGAAACAAAGTATATAAGATGTTATTTGCCATATATTTTAATGGTTGTTTTCATGGCAATTGAGTGGATTTTAGTAAGGTACACATCACCTACACGTGGTGAATAAATCTATCTATCTTTAGAAAATCTAACCATTATTTCACAGACAAATTGATCAAGTTTAACTTTCAAAGAGGTACTAGGTAACGGCGAGGATTAGTTATATGATTTTTCAACACGGCACATACTATGCCAGGTTATATAGCCCAACTGCAACCGGTTATAATGATCAAAGGTCAAATTCGTGCTATATACATATGTACACATTGCATTTTTTTTATATGCTAACGTCCCCTTTCCTTTAGGCATTAAAAATGGTCGAGGCCATAAGCGTGACAGCAAACATACTAAACATGTAGCCGGAGAGCATGAATTTAATTACAAAATTCACCTGTCGCCCGACTGGGATTCGCTACCGGTACCCCTAGGACCTACCATCTCACGGCTAAAAGAGTACTAGCGCGGCTAATGGAGGGTGTTACAAAACTGTTTCGGTACTAATGCTGCTATTCATAGACGGGCATGCTCCGTCACACACCCAAAGTTATGTTTCTTTGAAAAATATTACATAACTTTGTACTGAAATTCCACTAATGCAACTAAATGGAACCAGAAACGGAGTTTTCAAAATATGACTAGTCTTTTAATTCCAATCCTGAACCAGATTTCCTGCACAATTTTGGCAAAAAAGCAACAAGTCCAATCCTGCCCATAAACAAATATTTAACTTGGGGATATTTATGTAAATATGACACATAGATAAGCAAATCCGGCCAGAGTGAATAGAGCTTGATATAAAGATTTAATCTAGGTCCCTTTTCCCAATAATCGGGGTCTTAAAGTGTGTTAAAAGAGGAAAATACACTCCATCACCCGCTTCAAAGTAAATTGCAGAGATGCCATGGTGTTTCATCGAAGAATAAACATTCAAATGTACAAACTAGCGATGTCATAAACAGGAAATAAACTGAACAAGACCTTCTTGATCGCAAGAGTATTTTATTTTATTCAAAGAACATCGTATACACAAAGAAAATGAACATTTCTTCATGCCTACCCGTTTTCGACAAATATTGTCCACCATCTTGTTTTGTCCAATCCTGCACACGTATACGACAGTGTAAATACTCTTTTCGGAAAACAGAGTATACATCAATGTGTTTTTGCTTATAATCCGATATGTAAGTGCTTTTGTAGATTGAAAATAAGAGGACTGTCAGACAAAATATTTATATCATAATAAGCATCATTATCAATTTTATAGCCCAACATCAAGTTCTTAAAATTAGCTATGTGGTGACCTATCTTAACGATATCTAAAATTTGTTTAATTTTTGTCCAAAAACACTTTACAAATTTACAATTTATAAAAAAAAATGTTCGTAGTCTTCTTTCTCGTTACACAAATTACACTTACCATTATCAACTATTTTCCATTCAAATATCAATTGCTTACACGGCATAATGCAATGAAGCATTTTCCTTCTGAACATTTTATACTTGTTATCTTTCATGTAGTTTAACGTAAAAAATAATATATTATACTACTCAACAAAAGAAACGATACACAGTTGATTTTGTAAATATTTTTGTATTTCGCCATTTATAGTTTTCATTTTAGTGTATTAATGTAACCAACGCCAAAACGCATTTGATTATCCAATTTTTAAATCAATTCCGCAACGGATACGAAGAAAATCCGGAATGGTAGTTTTTCGCCCGATGATTGAGTTCGCTGTTTACTGATGGATGATTTAAAATGTTTGATGTCAATAATTGGGACACTTCATCATGTTAACAATTTGCCATTCAAAAAAGTTGAAAACAATGTCTCATTACGATGCCCCGTTCAATCCAAAATCAAAGTTGACAATTTCTTAGCGCGGTCATACCGTAGATCTTGAATTTTGTACTCGAAATTCATTATTATGTGAAAAGAAGAACAAGCTAAAGACTATTGATAAATCTTAAGCAGACATGCTCATAAAATGCTAAATCACGTGACAGCACGTCCCGTGAGACGTCGCAACGTCAAGATCGCATAACACGCGTTTAGCGCTTATGAGAACGGTATTTGAAAATGGAAAATAGGCCTGAGGAAATCATGGTCGATATAGCAACAGAAGTTTGAAGTCAGCCGGTTCAAAAATGTCTTGGTTTGGTAAAAAGAAAATGTGGATATACTCATTATTTACGACTGCAAACAGAAATTCCGGATTCTGACCTTGACCGTGACCGGAAATGGTTCAGAAAATGTAAGAGAATTTTTTTTTTGGCATAACGTTAATTCCTATGTGTAGAAAATACATTTTGTCTACGAGTTATGTCTTTTTTCTAAAAGTAAAATATCATTTTTTATAAAATATATGTATCGTTTCTTTTGTTGAGTAGTATATATTTATTTATCTAACTGAGTGAATGAGTGTAGACCAAATTTGGTTTTCCATTTACAAAATCCTGGCGGACGCTCATTATTTAAGTCGATAAATTTGTATATTTCTTTGGAATTCATTTCATGAAGTATTTTAAACTTATTTTTAACATTGAAATAAAGAGATAGATCAGAACGAATGATAGTTTTAGTTGATGCTGTCGATTGCACAATATTTAACCATTCTTTAGGTATTGCTTGAAGTAGTTGACTTAATTCTGATATCCAGTTTGATTTATTTGTAAGTTTTTCTAATATAAATTCTTTTGAAATATACCCATGCTGATCTAGTATATCATTAATTGTAATAATATCATCCTTTATCCAGTTTGTAAAAAGCAAACATTTTCCTTTGAATTTTATATTAAAGTTACCCCATAGAATCTGTTGTCTTATAGTTTTAAAATCTGACACATTTTTTTCATTCTGATTTTTGCATACTTGAAACCAATTTTTAACAATGTCAAGATAGAAGGGAAGGAGATTCTTTTTAGTCCCCTACCGGCGATAGCCGAAGGGGGCTTTAGGTTTTCACTCTGTTCGTCCGTCCGTCCGTCCGTCCGTCTGTCTGTCCGTCAGTCCCGCATCAGTTTTCCGCATCTTTTTTCTAAACCATTGCAGGTATTGATCTAATATTTGGTATGGGAGTCTACCTCAATGAGTTACAAAACAAGCAAAAGTTTGGTTCCGGTCCACTGATTTTTGACAGAGTTATGGGCCTTTGACTTGGAAAATTTTAGTAAAATATCAGTTTTCCGCACTTTTTTCTGAACCATTACAGGTATTGATCTAATATTTGGTATGGGAGTCTACCTCAATGAGTTACAAAACAAGTATAAGTTTGGTTCCGGTCCACTGATTTTTGACAGAGTTATGGGCCTTTGACTTGGAAAATTTTAGTAAAATATCAGTTTTCCGCACTTTTTTCTAAACCATTGCATGTATTGATCTAATATTTGGTATGTGAGTCTACCTCAATGAGTTACAGAGCAAGTGTAAGTTTGGTTCCGGTCCACTGATTTTTTACAGAGTTATGGGCCTTTGACTTGGAAAATTTTAGTAAAATATCAGTTTTCCGCACTTTTTTCTGAACCATTACAGGTATTGATCTAATATTTGGTATGGGAGTCTACCTCAATGAGTTACAAAACAAGTTTAAGTTTGGTTCCGGTCCACTGATTTTTGACAGAGTTTTGGGCCTTTGACTTGGAAAATTTTAGTAAAATATCAGTTTTTCAGACTTTTTTTCTAAACCATTACAGGTATTGATCTAATATTTGGTATGTGAGTCAGCCTCAATGAGTTACACATAAAAAGTTGAAGTTTGGTTGCAGACCCTTGATTTTTGAAGGAGTTATGGACCTTTGACTTAGAAATTTTTTTACTATTTTTGCTTGTGTAACAAGGCCTTGTTCTACCGGTAGGGGACTTGGTATTGCCTTGTAATACGATCCACACTTGTTTAAATTTGGAATATTACGAATGTTATCAGGTCTCATATAAAATAAAGATAATTTTTACCAAATTTATTGAAAAAATAGGTTTGAATTACTTTCCGATTGGCAAATTCCTTTGATGTTAATCTTTTAATCCATGAAATTTTAATTGCTGTTAGGTAGTTATTAATATCGATCATTTTCAGGCCTCCTTCATTAAAATTTTTACTTAGAATCGTGCGTTTAACTCTTTCTTGTTTCCCTTCCCAGATATAATTGGGATCTTATGGGTAACCACTGAGTTTGCATCCAAGCAAAATTCTCACTTTTGATTATTAACTTTTCGGTTGATGCGAGCATTTATAAAAACATTCATGTATTAATTTCACATAAATTTTTGGTCATGTTTAATGACCTCGTGATGCGAGCATTTATAGAAACATTCATGTATTAATTTCACATAAATTTTTGTTCATGTTTAATGACCTCGTGACTGGTACAGGACGGGGGCATAAGTAATTCACAAAACACATCTTATTTTATTATAGGGTATTCAGCTTTATTGTATAGCAACACAATATTTCCAAAAGAAAGCAACCGAAATTGAGCGTGCAATAAATTTCCATATTGCACTAGTGCAAGTATGACTTAAATTTCATGACGTCATTGATAACAAAAATCCACTTAGTAACAGAACTTTTAGTATTGCTATACAATAAAAGGGTAATTTCATGAATATTGGGAATATTGATATCCCTCGTACATTAGATATAGATGAAACGACCCTAAAATATAGTTCCACCTATCAACTTATGAGTTATTGCTCACCCTCGTTTTTGTGTCGCCTGCTGTAAGCAGAGTCGACACATAGGGATTACCATCTGTCGTCTTACGTCGTCGTCGTCGTCGTCTTTCGTCGTCCGTTGGTTTTTGAATCCACGACTCCTTCAATACTACTAGTCCGATTCCAACCAAACTTTCAGGATATGTTTTTCAAATGGTGTAGTTGTGCACCTGATACTTCGAATTTTGATTTTAACAGATTTTAGAGGTTCACAGAGCCAAACCTGTTCATTTGTGAGTGTTGCTTTTTGAATACGGAACTCCTTCAAAACTGCATTATCCAATTCCAACCACACTTTCAGGATATATTGTTCACCTGGTGTAGATGTGCACCTGATACTTAGAATTTTGATTTTACAGATTTTAGAGGTTCACAGAGCCAACATTGTTCATTTGTGAGTGTTGATTTTTGAATCCACAACTCCTTCAAAACTGCTTCTCCGATTCCAACCAAACGTTCAGGATACGTTTTTTACCTGGTGTAGTTGTGCATCTGATACTAAGAATTAAGATTTTACAGATTTAGAGGTTCACAGAGCCAAAATTGCTCATTTGTTAATTTGGATTGTTAATCTTCAACTCCTTCACAAATGTGTGTGAGATTCCAACCAAACTTTCAGTATATGTTGTTTTGAACTTTATCAGGTCTGGTTATGCACATTATACTTGAAACTTTGATTTTACAGATTTAAGAGGTTTGCCAAGCCAACATTCCTCATTTGTTGTTTCTTTTTGTTAATCTGCAAGATCCCAAAATTATATTCATATTCTTATCAAATTTGCAGAATATGTTTTTCTGCTAGTCTTAGCCCTGCACATAATAATTGAAAATTTAAGTTTACAGATTTCAGAGGTCCACTGGGCCAAAAATTGCTCTTCTGTAGTGCAGGCGACACAAGTGTTCCATGGAACACCCATCAGTTTTACGGAAATGTTGTTAAAAATGTCAAAAATTGATAAAAAATCTAAAAAGATTTTTAAATATTTTCCAACCTAAGGCGGGTGGAGACACCCTTGACCTCCTCCTTGATCTGGCACTGATGATACAAAGCTATTTAATATATCCCCGCTCCCCCATTTGATTTCAGAAGTAAAAAAGTCAACAACAAAAATCAAGGCAAATCAAGTTTTAAAATAGCTGGTATACAATGGCAATATGCACTGACAATTCTGTGAAAATTTCACAGAATTTCTCTCAGTGGTACTAGAGGAGTTTTTGTCACATAATGTGTGCACCCCTATGGAGGGCTCCAAATTTGATTCCAGAAATCAAAATAAAAACAAAAGCAAAAATCAGATCAAATCAAATTTCAAAATAGCTGGTGCAGCACAATTGCATTATGTACTGAATTGTCTGTGAAAGTTTCAGTGAGTTTCAAACAATGGTCTAGGCCATAATTAAAAAAAAATTGTTTCCCGCCTTATGCGACCTTGAGTAGGTAGGTAGGAAGAAATTTTTTAAAATAATTTTTACTAAAAAAAGGTTAGCAATAACTGTTTTTTACCCAAATTTGAGAAAAAAAAATTCTCTCTGAAAGTCAATAAAATTTTTTGAGAAGGGCCATTTTTTTAGGGTCGTTAGGGTAAGGGAAAACAAACATTATTTTAATTTTGGCCCTAGGTGTTGTCGCCGCAAAGTATGTACATGTACATGTAACCCTATGGCCGATGGAATAACAATGTAGACAGAAGAATGAAGGAAAACCATGTTTTTTGTATATCCCCCTATATCAGGGGGTATTATCACACACTATATATAACGCTCGTACTATATCTTTGGTTTTAAACTTTTACTAGATCCAGTGACATTTAAATTTAATGTGTTTAGATCCCAGGAAAAAACGTAAAGGGCAGAAGTTTGCCATAATGAAGACACTCATTGACAAAAGACTTTATTTTTTTCCCAAACATCAATGTTTTGCCAGTGTAACAAATGTATTACTTTTGCAGTTATGAACGGTGAATGAAAGGATGAAGACTTTTTTATTCCATTTTTTCGTTTATTACTTTTTATTATCATAAAACAGGCAATTACAAGGTATCAGCTGAGATGATAATTGACATGTCCCTGTCAAAGGTCAAGGTCTTTAGCTTTTTGTCCGTTGTCATGTTTATATAGCTGTTGAGGATTTGAGGGAGGTACAAACATGGTCCATTAAAAAGCTTTTTTGTGATATGATTCATGAAATTCAGAAAATGCCCCAAAATACAAATACTAAAGATGACTCATGAACAAATTTGAAATGCATACTCCAACTTTAATTTACTGTTTACATGTAAAAATTTATGTAATTTAACTTTATCATAAATGTACAGACTGATGGTACAAGATAATATTTGTCTCCTGTTGGAATCGAACCAACCTACAAAAATGTATTCGCCTGAAGAAGACTTCATATATAGTTTCTTGTACCTGAAGTTGCTTGTACCTTTAATAAATTAGTGCATGTGTACACATTAACTAGTTTACTAGAGGCTCAGTAGACTGAGCTTGTATTGCTCAAACCAAATATATATAGGGCTACGCCGAGCGCAGCATGATATGACATCGCATGTCAAACACTGAAATTTGAGCAAGTGACACTAATTCAAAATGGTTGAGGACACAGTAAAGACCTTGATACAGTAATTAAATGGACATAATTAAGAGCTTGATCCAGTAATTAGCTGCACACAAACTAAGGAAAGTAGAAATTAGAACTTTATAATTCTTTCTATATATTGGAAATAGTAAGAGGTACATGTATGTCAAGTTGGTCAACATACTACATGTACTTTAACTACATATGATAAGACATGTGAGAGGAAAGTGAAGAAACGGACCCCATTAAAACTCAATAAAAAAAAATTCATATTTTGAAATTGGAATTTCAGCTCATTTGACCCCTCATAGCTAAGAAATGGCTAGAGCTACGCAAAAGCTTTTGACATACAACCAAAAGCTTACAGAAAGAGGACTCCAAAACAAAGACATCCAATGAAATTTGATGTGGCTCCAGGGGAGACAATTGTTTTGTGTACATTTTAAAAGGGTGTGTTTGACTTGAAAAAACTAAATCGTGCTGATTTTTGTTTGCCTTTGAATGGCATTGACATAAAAATTTTATGATGTAATGAGTTCGTATTATGTAGCCAGAACACTAAAATGTCACATTACTTTTATTCAATGGGCTATATTACGTGACTGTATCTACTTGCGTGTGTTTGTAAACACCTTAA
>MJUU01044171.1:0-37991 GCA_002080025.1 Modiolus philippinarum | reverse complement strand
AAAGGGAAAATTAACAGAATAAAGGGGGTTTCCCAAAAATGTAAGAAAAAAAAATTATTCCTAAACCCCTTAATCCCCAGACTCTAGTACTGTTCCCGCTCATACCGACTGTCGATATAGATTTGCCCTCCAAAGAGACAATTGGAAAAATATGCTATGAAACATGAAATTCAGAATTCTACTAAACACAGATTCGAACCTGAATTATTAAAGGTGATCTTCACAAGATCCCACACTTAGGTCTCACTACCTAGGGTGTAGGCCATAAACAATAAAAAAGGAATCTTCTCAAGATCCAACACTACCTCTAGTGTATAGGCCTGAAATATAACATAAGGACACATCCTAAATTTCCAATAAAACATAACCCAAGTCTCTTAGTAAAACTATAACATCCTAAGTGTAACTCAACTTCCCTAACACAGACAGACGTACGGTCTGTGAACAGTCAAACGGACCTCTCCAAACGACTTAAACTCACAATAAGTTAAATTACGAAAACTATCGGGAAATGTATATCTCGAATTCATTAATCCATCCTCAAATTTCCAATAATCTACGAATTGGATATTTACACCTATATATACACATAAAAACTTTCCTCACTGAGGGAATATCCAATAAAAACGAAAAAGAACTAAATGGATCATCTCTTGATCGTCCTTATACCTTAAGGATATATATATCTTAGAGTGAACCTGTCCTCGGTCACACTTACTGTCCAATATATACAAACTGAGGTTACCAGCAAACGGCTGGTAGGTTACCTCCTCCGTTGTCTCGGTGGACGCTTGGGCAGGGTGGTCTCTACCGTCTTAGCACAGGGAACAAACGGCTCCGCTGGGCCCCTACTGTCAAAGCTGGATCCAGCCGCCTCCGGCTGGTTATCAACAGGATTGTCCGTTGATGTTGACCTGTCAGATGTCTCAGGCCTACAAGGTTGGACTTCCACCGTCCTCACAGTGGCCAAACCTTCCAATTGGTTTGTATTCATTTCCAAACTACGGCCTCTGGCCGTTACCTGGAGACTCCAAGGTCGAACCACTCCTGGTTCTTCACAGTCAGTGTCAGACTCAGTCTGTAGAATGACTGTGGCATCACTGCGGTAACTTGAATCACTTCCAGCATCAGTGCTGGAAAGGGTATAGATTCAGTTTCTTCAAATTGGTCTTTCATAGCTTCCTTGTCATCACTTTCAGCCATATCTGTAAAACAGAAAATAGATGATTCACCAATGGGCTGAACGGTGTCCATTGGATGACTTAATCTCTTCTCTCCCCCCTCCCCTTTACTGAAAAGCACTTGTGCAGGGTTCCACTCAGGTATCGAGGGTTGAAGAACTTCAGCATCTATAATCTTTTTCAGATGAGCCTCCTTATCAGATTCTGATAACTGTCTACATGACCTTTGGGACAAATCGTGTAAATGATCAGAGAGTTTTCTCTGTGTTGAACTTGTTACATTGTTCACCTGTCTGTCTCTGGGTTCAGGTAATGAAGTTATTACTGTAACTTCTTCGGCATGTCCGATGATCTCCCCCTTTTTCAGGGTGACATGATTGTCGCCGACGTTCACCAGACAAATGGCTGGTGTTTGCCCGCCGGTACATACAGTTCTTGGCATTAACAGTGGTTGGGCCTTCACTGCCTCAATTACAAAGTCACTCTGTATGGATGTAGCATCACATGTTAACCTAATTGCTGAATTAGGTGGTACCACTGTTTTTTCTGAAATGGTTCCTCTCCTAACAACTGGTTCTGTTGTTTGGACCTGTCGTCCATAGGTAGCATTTACTTTTCTACCTTGTATATACAGCACATTTTTACCAAGATTTAGTGATACATTATGTCTGCTCATAAAGTCAAGACCCAAAAGCATATCACAGTCCAAGGGTGCTACATGCAATTCATGTCTGAATGTTAAACCTGCGATTCTCATTTTGACAGGTTTTTTAATCTTTGAGGTCCTATTCATGCCACGTCCAGCACCGTGCATGATGGTTTTTCGGACAATCTTAGGCTTTTGGTCAAATGTATCAAAAATTTTATCCGAAAGTACTGTTACTTCAGATCCGGTATCAATTATGGCATTTACCACTTTACCTCTGATTTTAATTTCAACTCTCAGCATAAGCGCTGAGTTTAAATGACGTACTGCCACTGTCCCTTACGAAACAAGACAAGCAGCGGTAACCTAGCCGCAACCTTACGGCTGACTAGCGGCTAACAATATTGTTAGCCAGAGGACAAAATTGTTGTTCGCAGCTATTCACCGCTAGCGGTAAAGTTATGGCGAATTCGTCGCAGGTTCACCAGAAGAATAATTTGTTCGCCACAAGTTTACCAGATTCATTTGACTTCAGTACAGATAGTCTGCAGCGGCGAAGTTCTGTTGATCAAGAATTTGTAACACTATAGTTAACATAATGGACAGGAAATGAAATCTTATCAGCACAACATGTGTGTATTTTGTAACAAGTCAGATTTTAAAACAGGCAGGAGACATGATTACAGAGGGAAAGCTGCCATTACAGAATATTGCTGTTAGCATTGGCTAATATTCTCTCAGATAAGTCAGTAAGTATATTTTTTTCTTTCATGTTGAAAAGTAATTTGCTATATAAACTGCCAGATTGTTGTCAAGTTCTTTATTTAATTGAATTATTCACAAAAATAGTGAAAGTTGAGGTCCATGTTACTGTACTTGATTTTGCAATACATGTATGTGCTGTAGTGAACAAAAGTTTCGAATGCATCTTGTGGTAATTAGTTCCATTAAGTGTTTTTATTTTAGATAATTAAATAATTCTTGTTCTTTCTTTCTAGGAGAGTATATATATTGCAGTGACAGTGATCGAGACAGAAAAAGTTTGACAGACCAAATTATCAGGATAATCATATGCTAATATTACAATTCTTGTGATGAATTTGAACATTTCAAAACTAAACCAATTCAAACTGGATTATGGCATAAACATATATGGAATATAATACAAAGAAGCAGACCAAAGATGGATACCAAAAGAGTGGATTGAGTATTACTGCATGTTTTTTCATCATTTTTTTTATTGATTTGTATCCTTAGGGGGAAGTAACTCTCAAAAATTTTTAAGGATATATGTGAAATCAACAAGTTATATAACAAATTAGGACTTGCATAAATGTCAATAAAGAATCAACTGAAAAAATGGGTACCTCAAAAATTATTTAGATGAAAATAGATATCCAAAATATGCAAATAACAAAAAACATGAATTTTATATAAAGAGCTGGTACTGTAAACAACTCAGATTTTGTACAAAAAATTCTTACATTTGTAAGAAAATCTTTAAATAAATATATGCCAGAACTAATAATATAATATTGCCAAATCAATAATTCGAAGTTAAAAACTGAATTGAATGTTTCGCACACCAGTGTTTTCAACACAGGGTTACTCCCATCATTAAGTTTTGTATGAACAATTATATATGACAGAAATACTGTGCATTATTGATGAATGAATGAAAGCTTGGTTACTTAATGTGTGTAATATGTTGAAACTGTATGCATCCAGTCAGTTTTGCATAAACCGAATTCAAAATTAACTAACAGAAATAAAGATCATATTGATTTATCATTATACCACTGACAAATAAGAAATGCATAAAAAATTATTTTAATTATTAAATTTAAGTTAATCACTTGTTGAGGTGTATATATACAATTATGATAGAATCCGTCATCTTCCAAGCTCTATTAGAGTTGTTAGGCACTGTGTTAATTACCACTGATGTGCCAGAGGTTAACCGCAACTTCACCGCAAGTTAGCCACAAACTAAATATGGATATCAGTAGTTAACCGCTGATTCGCCAGAGGCTTCACCAGAAGTTAGCCATAAACTATATATGGCTATCAATAGTTAGCCGCTGCTCAGCCGCTAACCTCATTTGCATGGTAAAAAGTCGCCGCTGAGCATCCGCTAACTGTTAGCGGCTGCTTAGCCGATAAGTCAGAGGCTGATCAGCCGCTGAAGTCGCCACAGGCCTCATTTTTTGGTAAGGGGTACCATCTACCCTGTCTGTAGCTGTAACTCCAGATGATGGATTTTCTTTTTTCGAGTTTGCCTTATTTTTTTCAAAATGGGGGACGGACGGACAGTCCTTTATCAAATGGCCTTTATTGCCACACCCAAAACATGCGCGGTCGTCATTGCGTTTTTGAGATTGCTTTCCCTGTTGCTTGTTAGTTTTATTGTTAGGGTTAGGTTTGTTACTTGGCTTATTATTGTTACCCCGTCGTGAACTGGGTGATGAATTGCTCTGTGGAGCACGTGCACCTTTGCGTTCAGGTCTTAGGCGGAGTTCATTTGTTAGGGTGTTCATGCTAGCTAATTAAGTTTGAATTTGGCCCTCCATAGCTGACATTCTGTTTTCCATGGTTGAGGAAGCCTGTATCCTGACATGTTTGTCAGGATTCTCTGCAGGTTTGTTGCCTTTAATAGCTATAGTTGTATGTTGAAACCATTTAATGATATCTATAGCCTTGTCCATGGTTTCCGGTCTCAGACCACAAGCATGTCTACCGGCCTCACTGTCATTACAGCCCTGACAAAATTTTAAAACAGCTTGTTTGGTCATGTGTGATTCAGGCAAATCCCTGAAAGCTTTTGTCGCGAGTGACAATACTCTATCAGCCCAGTCTTCCAGTGACTCATTTTTGTACTGGACTGAATTTTGAAATTGGGTTTGTAAAGTTTCTGGTAAATCCTTGAAACCAAAACGTCTCTCCATTTTGAGTATCATTTCGTCATAGGTAATTTCTGAATTTTGCTCAAGAACTTTTGTGCAATACTCACTTGCTTTGTCATCCAAAGACCAGCATAGCTGGTTGAGTTTGAACTCATCATCCCAACCGGCCATTTTAGCATAACGGGAAAATTTTGTATAGAATGATGTCCAATCAGTTTTCCCATTGTATTTCAGTGATTTGAATGACGACATCATAGTCTGATGTAATTGTCTCTCATGCTCAATTGGTTTAGCTTCAGTGCTAGTGACCTTGTTTGTACTCTGTTTCTCTTGCACAGGTTTAACGTCTTGCCCTAGATCGTGCTTGGGAACATTTTTAGGTGGGGTCGGTAGTCGATCTTGACTACGGTGTTTTTTTCTTATTTGCATAATCACGAGTAGGTGATTTGTAATTTCTGCGTCTGTGACGACGTGATGGTGGTGGGGTACGTTGTTTAAAGTTATGATACTTAGATTGATGTTCATGGGGGGTCTGATGTCCATCAGTCAAGTAGGAGTCAGATGAATCTGAGTCATAACTATAGTTCGACATATACAACGGTTTCCATTGCTTGGAGGAAACTGGGTGTTGACGGTCACGTTGATGTGACGGTGGAACACCAGATATGCCCTGGTTGTGTTTGTGTCTAGAGTTATCATATGCTTGCGGTATTTGCATATGCGACTGACCACCTTGCATGTTCTGTGCTACGCCTCTAGTAGAATGTTGTTGCGTTAAACCTGGTTGTTGTTTATATCCTTGTTTTTGGTTATACTGGGTACCAACAATTACAGGTTGTGTATTGTTCTTAACCTTAATACCACCTGTATTTAAATTCCATTGTGTATGTACAATACCACTGTACTGATCATTATTGGCATTGGGTAATTTATTACTGACAGACAACCCTGCAGCCGGAGCAGGGACACGGACACTAGAACTTGGTGGCACCCCACCCATTGCCCCTGGGGTAGGTGTAATATGCAGGTTACTCATAGCCTGTACCGTAGATCCCTGCGTTACAGGGATAGGCACATTTATTTTCTGATTTGTGTCCGCTACAGCCCCTTGTAACTTTGGTTGTTCTGTCTGTACATTTTGCTCCAATGTATTTACCAATTGTAATTGTTGTTGTGCAAACAAATCCAAATCATAATTAGATATGGGAACTTGTTGCTTCACATTCTCTTGTGTATTCTTATGCACTACAAGTTTTACCACTGGTGTTATATCATGTACCTGTGTGTGTTTTTGTGTACTTATAACTGGTTTAGTCTCATGTACATATTGCTCGTGTTCAACACCCTGACCAGCGGCAGTAGCTGGTGTAACTTGAGTCGGCTGCATAACCGGACATGACTGCCAGCTGTCAGTTGTCATCGTACCTTTCAGTGGATCTAAGTGATCAAAGACATCTGAATTTGTACTAAAATCAATTAAGTCAAATAACTCTGGGATGACTTTCAAGTATGGGACAAATGGTAAATTATCTCTGGTAAAAAATAGACCAGACACTCGTAACTCAATAATTCTCTTTGCAATTTGGGGTCCTATACCCTGGAGTGTCTGTAACTCCTTGCCACTGCAATTTTTTATCCTCACTTTAGGTTTATATGTACCAAATTTGTCCATGGTAAACAAGTATAATGTTGCTCAATTTAATCAGAAATATTAAAGAAACAACTCAACTTTATTTCAATTATAAATAAATAAATCTGAAAACACAAATAAATTGAGTCAACAACTGTTTATTCACTCAAATAAACTATAACACACACTTGTTTCACAGTACCGACCTGTCTTTACTTTCGCCAATACACAAATCAAAACACAACATTGATCGGATTTCAATTTCAGGTCTAGACGGTCACGTGACTTCCGCCTGAAAAAATTGTGTATTGCTTCACCTTTTTACACAAAGTCTGGAAAACACTAAAACTTTTCTCAAAAGTCAAAACAACTTTTCCTTTCAATAAAAAGGAACAGTGGACAGAAAAAAAAAAAACAAATATCCCTGATTCCAGTCCAAATTTTTTCGTCGCCATTGTGGTGAAACTCGCTGCCATTAACTAGAACCCTTGGGAATAACAACGGAGCTTCGGTGGGGCAAATATTGGGTCCCTGAGTCCTGCAATATTGCCACAGGAATTCTCTCTACAAGGGGTTTGCTAGGCCCAGAAAATTCTACCCTCCCCGCAAATGCGTGGGTCAAGATAATACACTGAATGACTGGGATATACCTGTCCTGCTTGGTGTCATCCGCTGGAATGCAGACTCCTCGTGGTCCTAATCACTTGGGGGTTCTGCCTCACTGGTTACTTAGCGGGAAAACCGGGGTCCCTCTGGTGTCACCATCCCCGGTATGGAGTACTTCGGGAGTTCTCGGCATCCACCATAGATGTAAGGGTACCTAACTGGGGAACCCCCGTATGACGTGCTATTTTACCACAAGTCTTTATAGCTACGCTGAAATTGAGGACGTCACAATGTTTTTTTGTGCACAAAAACGTCAGAAATTCTGAAGAAATGGCTGTCGTTACCGTGTACACTATAGGTCCGCTCAGATCATTAAATGTCATATTAGAATCGAAATAATTCATGTTCGCCGGTGGTTTGTAGTCGATTTAATTGGGTGTCCATTATTTTCGTTTATTTTACCCCTCGCTCCGCTACGCTCTGGGTAAAATATTAACGAAAATAATGGCCACCCATATGTAAATCTCCAACAAACCACCGGCGCCCATGAATTATTTCTTAAACAACACAGGCACTTCCATACCCCCCCCCTTTTCTCGACATACTCAATGCGCAATAAATAGTGTCTATTGTCTATACCGTTTCAGAAACAGTCCGAATGACTTACGTGTTGTTTTGATAGCATGAATGTTGTTAAAAACTGTCTGCAACAGCAGATTTGATTATGATAAACTTGCGAACTGCAAGCCATTGCTGTTCAGTTGACATACGTCACTTTTACCATTTACCACTTCTGTAAAAACCACCTTTAGCAGGTAAACCACTTCCTGTAGTTTTTCTTCTCCAGGAAATGCAAAAGTCTTCTTAACTAAAATCCACAGGATAGCTGGTATTTGTCAATATATATGTACACTATAATCTATATACAGGGACAATGACTAAAATATAAAAAGTGTATTCTGCCCGATACACTGTCAGGGGTCCAATCGAATTGGTAAGTGCAGCGTGTATTTTGGTAAGTGCTACCAAAGATGGCTGAATCGCCCCGCTTCGGCAACTAAAGATCAGTACTTGAGAGGGTCTTATCGTTGTGCATTTGCACATAGTATTCTATAAATATTGCGTTTCGGCTATCCTACCATCTGACATTCGATACGTGTATTTACTTTAATACAAGGAACGCTTTTCAGAAAGCTATTGAAGGAAAACCGACGAGGGGTAGGTCAAAATTTTGAACACGCCATCTTCAGATTTCTATACATCGAACCCATTATATGTTACGTTTGTAGTATAGAATTGGTGCTTGTTGATGGGAAAACATGTCAAAGATTTATTTTTCATAAGGCTGTTTAGCGTTCTGTTTATTTTCGACATTACTTCAAATTTTGATAAGTGCAGTGCGATGTACGCCAAATTGGTAAGTGCAATATATTCCAATTTTGTGGGAGTATTATTACAAAAAGATATCTGCATTTTATTTCACCTTTTTCCTAAGAAAAATTAATTTAACTTGCAGGAGGAGACAGTACCGTTGCATTTTGTTCTGGAATATTAAAAATGAATGAAAAGAGACAGGAAAACAAGAAAATGATGCATGCGTTTGTATTTTACAAAATCGTGAAATATCGTTACGCGTTTACAATTTGTGTGAAAATGTCCATAACTGTAAATGAAAAACTTTAATTATGACAAGAAGACTTTCTTCCTTCAAGCTGGATGTAATTCTAGGGACTTTGTCTCATGTACATTTACTCCATATCCTTTCATGATCTTTCATTGTTATTGAATAATGTTGCTTTAAATGGTAATCTAGTCTGCTGTGAATCAAGTTTGAAAATATTGAGCTTACGTTACGAAATTCTTGGGTTGATGTACGGAGTTTTAGTAGAGTGAAAATTAAACTTTAAAGTCACCATACCGGTGCATTTCATTTGCGCGAATCGGCCTTTCATTTGCACGAGAATAATCTTTCCATTTAACGATAAAACACATTTCATCTGCGCGAGTTTTTTTACCTGTAATTTTATTGAATGGAACCTCTTCCATCAGCCAGCAAGTATTGATAGACATTTATTCAAGGAATATCTGAAATAAATGAATATTTATATATCTTCTGTTCCCCCCTGCCCACTGCGGGGAAATTTAGGTTTTTTGGCAGGATTTACTATAGGAGCTTTCGTCGTGACGTCACAGGCCTGAAAAATTTTCCTTGGTTGGCAAGAAATCGTTGTCACTGATTAGGGTCATAAAATTGTCATTTTCAATTAACAATTAAGAATTTGTTATTTGATATAAATTTATAATTCTTTTTTATCTTAATTACGGAATGTTTGCACTTTTACAGGATGTAAAAATTAACATTTGTTGCAGTTTCAATGTGTTTAGAATTAGTGTATTTGAAAACCATATTAATTTTCAAAAATTTCAAAATTTTTTTCGGTAGAAAAAATATGAATATCCCAAATGTTTAACATGCATTTTACAGATCCAAAATCGTGCATTTAATCAAAAAGTTATCAAAGATCAAAAATTCTTTTCCGATGCTATATAATGGTAATTCTTCAGCTTTGCCAACCAAAAATGCTAATTTGCATATGTAAATTCGATTTTGTGACATCACTCATTGGATTCGCAGAAGCTCCTATTTTCTTCCACTTGACTAAAGATTCGTTGGAACAAACATTTACATGGAATTACTTCCTTTGGGAACAAATATTATATGCAATTTATGCCGTCAGAAGCAAATATTATAGTGGAACTTATATTCTGTCTCATTATTGTAAACCTGTGCACTTAGTGTTCATACATGTAAAATAAGTAGGAATATTTTTTTTAATTACATTTGTACCTCATACAAAATAAAATAGATAAAAAATATTGCAGTTGGAGTTAACATATGTGCTATGGTCTCATGTTCATTTAGTCCACATCCTTTCATAAAGTACTTAAACATATTTGGCTATTTTTAAAACTTATTTTCCTTGAAGGTTACAGGTAAAAAATTCGCGCAGTTGTAGGCTACATTGCTCGTGCAGTTGAAGGGTATTTTAATCCCCTAATTCGCGCAGTTGAAATGAGCCCACCATACAGTACTGTCGCCAAAATCATCATGAAAATGTTTTTTTTGCGAATTGAAATGATAAAAAGGTAGCAACTAAAATCTCGGGATGCTTTAGATATTTTCATTATTTTCCTTATATTGTTAATCAGAATAAACAAATCCTTCCCTATGATTTACTATCCTTGACTGAAACAGGAAAAAGAAAATTAATGTTCATCATCTTCAATTAAATTGTTTACAATTTTTTTATCGACAATTCTTTACTGTAATATCAAGGGAATCTCAAGGGCTGCATTTAACAAAATATACACTTCACTATAATCTTACCGGACATATTTTAAGAATTTAGTTACTTGTAACAATTAATCATTTTCAACCATGGTTGTGACCTGCCATCAAATTTTATCGAGATCTCTCGTCATGCTACCTTACTTTTCTTGGGTAGACAATTGTTCAGTTTACCCTCCAACTAGGGTAAAATCTGCAGTGAGCTGTGAAACATGTAGTAGAAAGGAAATTTTTTGTTGATTTCATTGATTTCATTTTTGTCAATAAGTGTGTCAAATTTTATTTTTTTACATTCCCGAACGATGGATTTTTGCGTGATGGCTAGTGATTATCTTAAAGATTTACGTAACCTAAAATTAACTTAAGTCTGAATTCAAAATCTTGATCAATATAAATAAACAACAAATATATTATGACCAATTTTATCACCTTGACGCACACCTACATAGAATAAAATACATTCTCAGGATTTTTCGCCGGCCAACGAAACAACCAATTGAAACTAAACTTGATCACAAGGGTCCTTAGATGGGCCCTCCAACATTGATATTTGACCGGTCTGCATTTAACCAAAGATTACTATGGCATAAAAGCTTAGCTAAAAATTGTAACCTATGGAAACTCATTCACCGTTTTATTTTGTCTGGTGATTATTTTTAGATATAAGCACAAACGAAGTAATCTGATTTGAACGTGAATCTAGACTCAATCATCATAAAAACACAATTATATTTTAGGGTCTGCACCTTGGGGAATATTTACATCGAATTAAGTACATTCCACGAGTTTGTTTTATCGCCAGCATTTAAAACATCTTATTGAAATAAAAATTTGGTCACAATGGTCTTTAGTTCGGCTTTTAAATTGAGCAATGATTTTTGACAGGTTTTCATTTCACCAAAGATTGCTGCAACATACTTAACCTGACATTATCTTTAGTCTGATTAAAACTGATTATCAGTAGTGAACTTAAATAGACCAAGATATATTTGCCTTGCCACACACCTACATCGAATTATATACAATCTAAGGGTTCTATAATTGGCCTTTCAAACAAACACCAAAAACAAAAAAACAAAAAAAAAACAAAAAAAAACAAAAAAAACAAAAAACAAAAAACAAAAAATAGAAGTAAACTTGTTCACAATGGACCTTAGATTAGCCTTTCAACAAATATATTTGACAGGTCTACATTTCACCAGAGACAACTGTGAAACGAGGGCTAAGTTTAAAATTGTAACCTATCGAATCTTATTCACTGTTTTATTTTGTCTGGTGATGATTTTAAGATATAAGCACAAACGAAGTGCATGTAATCTGATTTTAACTTAAGTATAGATTCCATCATCAAAAATAAAAAGACATATATATTAAAATACAGTAGGTTCTATTATAACACCTTGAGGAACACCTACATCGAATTAAATACATTCTAAGGGTATTATCGCCTGTCTTTAAAATAACCAATTCGAATCAGAATTAGGTTTTAATGGTCTTTAGATGGGATCTTAACTTGAACAAAGGTTTGTATTAAGTTCAATTACTTTCATAGTAAGTCACCCCAAACTAAGCGAAGAAGAAGAAGATAATTCTTAGTCTTATTTCAAAATCATGATAAGTAGCCTCCTTAAATAGACACAAATATATTTTGCATTGACACACTTACATCGAATTAAAGACGTGCTAAGAATTTCACTGTAGACTTTCCAAGCAACTAGTTGGAAGCAAATAGGGTCACAATAGTTATTTAATGTACCCTTCTTCAAAGGTACTTGGCATGAATGCATTTCATCAATTGTTTCGATTTTGGGGATTACTTTAACATTGTAGCATATGGAAATATTTTTTTAGTCTTTTGTATTGTCTGATGGCTGTTGATTATTCAAAAGATATAGACACAGACTACGTAACATAATATTATCTTTACAAAGAACTCCAAATCATGATCGGCAATCATCATAAATAGATCATAGAATATATAAGGATTGACTATATCACCTTGACACACACATACGATGATATAATCCATCCTTAGATATTTTGTCAGTTGATGATAGCTGGTGATTAAATACATTGGGCAAATTCATGCTCAGCATATTTAAGCATCGAATATTGAACCAATATTGCTGTATGGCTGTGAGGTTTGGGGTATCGAAAGTCGAAAGTAACAGAAAAAGTGCACTTGAAATTCTGCAAAAGGATTCTTAACTTGCGACAGTCAACCCCAAACTTCATGGTATACGGTGAATTAGGTAGATTCCCTTCCCGTTAGATGTCTCAGTAAAATTAAGAATGGTTTCATTCTGGTGTAGACTAATGCAAAATGAATCTAAACTTAGCAGTACTTTATATAGGCTAACGTTTTCTTTGCAACAAAGTGGAGAATGTTATTTTAAATGGATTCATAGATATATATTTACTAGTCAAGCCAGTATTAAATTTTGTACGTTGAAACACATACTTAAGGAGCGATTATGTGACTAGTTTATTCAAAATGGTTCTCTGATATGGAAATGTCTTCGCATGGAGAATTTTATGCTTTATTTAAAACTGAATTTTGTATGGAAAATTATTTAACAAGGTTGTCCGAATTTCACCGAACAAATATTACAAAAATCAGAACTAATAATGTGAAATTACCGATTGAAACTGGACGTTGGCAAACTTGACGTCACCAGAGACCAGAGATCTTGTCATCTGTGCCGAAATGGTATTGGAGATGAATTCCATTACTTTTTTGTGTGTACAGATGACACTGTGTCTCATCGCCGACAAAATTTAATACCTGAATATCATTGTAGAAATCCTAGTAAATCAAAAATGAAGGGAATGTTAAAATTATGTAACAGTGCTCTTTTAAAGCGGATGTCATTATTTGTCAATAAATTACAAAAAATAATCTGATATATAAAATGCTCTCCTGTTCTGTATTCTTTTGATTAATATTATACTTCGCAAGTATTATTTTCATTATTCTTATTTTTATTATTTTTGTGTGTGTATTTGTATATATATATATATATATATATATATTAATGTAATGTATATGTTTTAATATACATTTGCTGTCAATCTACCTTTCTTGTCAATTTAATTTAAGTTATTTATTGTATTTTCCTCATGTTACACATTATATTTTATGTGTCTGAGTGTAGATAAAGAATCTGAATCTGAATATTACCTTGACGCACACCTACAAATAATTAAATTAATTTTACACCTTCTTTCAAACAACCAATTCGACAAATCTACGTCACAATAGTCCTTACACTAATCCTTCAACAAAGCAATCTAACAGGTCCATATTTCATCAATAATTGCTGCCAATTTTAGCATTGTCTAACATAGTAACCTCAATGGAAACTTATTCGTAAGAATTTTTGTCTGTTGGCTGGTGCTTATTTTAAAGATGTAATAATAGACTTTTTAAAATCATTATCAGCAATTATCATAAATCAACAAAAACATATTTGGATTGATACTATCACCTTGACGAACACCTTAATCAAATTATTATAATAAATACATTCTAAGCTGTTCACTACCGGCCTTTTATATTTACTGTTTTTTTTTCTGCAACTTCGGTATTTTTGTATTTTTATACATAAATGTAGTTAAATTTGCAATCATAGTAATAAATACATTCTAAGCTGTTCATTACCGGCCTTTTAAACAACCAATTTATATTTGTTCTTTTTCTGCAACTGCGGTATTTTTGTATTTTTATACATAAAATGTAGTTAAATTTGCAATCTTAGTAACCGATGAAGCAGAAGATGGAGTTTGGGTCCAAAATGTTATCTGATAAGTGAATTGATATTTTATAGTGCTAGCCGTATTGTATTTCTAAAAGTGCCTATGAAGCTTCATAATTTTGTATGACCTTGCAACAAAAATTCGGGGGCAAATTGAATTACCCTTGCTTATCCGTCCGTCCTTCCATAAAGGTTACATGGTTTGTTCGCACAACTCCTACTTCAGTTTTATGCTAGGGAGCTTTTATGCCACATTTAGAACAGTTCCCTTAAATAAAGGAAGCAAAGTGGGAACTAGTCAAGCAGTCGATATAGACATGTTTCTGATTTGATTTCTTTTGTATTAAATTGAACATATGTTACCATAGAATAATTTGGGAATATTACTCCAATTCGTTACAATTTTTAACAGCGGATTAAGACAAAAGAATTTTTAAATGAATAAGTGTAATCTTTGAGTTAATTCGTTAATATTTGTATTATGACGGAGCTCCCCGTATTTTGATAAAAGATATAGTTCGGTTACAGTTTTTTTTCTCCTCTATGGCTACAGTGTAATAACCATTATTAACCAAATATTAGTGTATATCTGATTTTCCTCTATTAGATTTTAAGATGTTTTAATCTTTTCAAAATATTGAGAAATATATACTGACCTATAAAATTAGAGTCATATAAAACAGTATGTCTTTGATACAACTTTTGCACACTTATGTTTCTATTTTTATTTTCATTAAGGAAGAACGGGAGTGTTCTGCCATTTTGAATTCATTTTTTATGCTTTGATAGGTATTTTTCATTTACAAAAGATACAAATGTTTAAAACACTTTGAAAATTCTTATTTTGTTAAAACAAAAGCAATGGTTCCATTTCTCTACATATAAGCATGTTAATTATAAAATAATTTAATTTGAAGATTAAAAAAATTAAGTTATTTAAAAATACTTAACAAAGATATAATTCGGAACATTTATTATTCGTGAAATAATTTGAATATAAGCTCAATGACACCCACTTTTCGTTTTGTTTCAGAAACTCTAGCAATATAAAATCAATCCTAATTCTTTCTGATGAAACTTTTTGAAAGATAATGATTTTTTGTAAACATTTCAACAATAAAAGGCGAAAAATTGTGAGCAGTGGCCCAGTTTATATTCTATTTTCTGCAGTCTTTTATAATAAAGATTGACCCATGGAAATATCTCAATGTTCTAATTGCTGGCATACAACCTAAAAAATAGCTGACACCGACCAAAATTTTGGCGTACACCGCACTGCACTTACCAAAATTTGAAGTAATGTCGAAAATAAACAGAACACTAAACAGCCTAATGAAAAATAAATCGTTGACATGTTTTCCCATCAACAAACACCAATTTTGGACTACAAACGTAACATATAATGGGGTTGACGTATAGAAATCTGAAGACGAAGTTGGCTTGTTCAAAATTTTGACCTACCCCTCGTCGGTTTTCCTTCAATAGCTTTCTGAAAAGCATTCTTTGTATTAAAGTAAATACTCGTATCGATTGTCAGATGGTAGGAGAGCCGAAACGCAATATTTACAGAATGCAATGTGCAAATGCACAACGATAAGACCCTCGCAAGTACTGACCTTTAGTTGCCGAAGCGGGGCGCGTCAGCCATCTTTGGTAGCACTTACCAAAATACACGCTGCACTTACCAATTCGATTGGACCCCCTGACTGTGCAACTGCCACACACAAATGCTCAATATATACTTTTGAACTGTTAATAACTATATGAGCGTTCTCCTAGCTTGATGGAGAGCAAAACACATTCCTCTGGTTAATATGTCTATTCTATAATGTGTCTGTTTGTCTATGAAATGAAATTTCGAACTGTCCAGTATTATTTGTAGTAAGTTATAGTCATTAGACATAATCTCATCAATCAGGTTCTCATCCAGTACTTCTGTTAAAGTAGTTTTCAATAGTTCTATCAATTTTGAACGTTTATCTTGTAGAGCTGGACATTTAAGTAGGAAATGGATTCGGTCTTCATCCTCTCTTATGGAAGTCTATTTCTGTCATCGAGATAAATTACAGTCGCGATAAATTATCGCGACGAGTCGTGATAATTTGGGTATTTTTCGACATAACAAACAAATTATCGCGATAATTTCTATGAAAAGACAAAATAATTATGTTGACTACTCGAGATAATAATATGAATTATCACGACTTTAGAGACTCATTGCCCACATGTCGCATCGACATAAACTGTTGTCGCGATAAATTATTACAACTTTTTCAATAATAACATGACAAAAGCGTGTTATTTTATCTCGACTTATCGCGAAAGTTATGATATCTGTCAACTACGGAAGTGTGTGCCTTTGCGTCCGTCCGGCGTAATTTTTTCATTAAAAGATCTTCTCCTCTGAAACTACTTGGCCAATTGGCACCAAATTGGGCCACAATAGTTTTTAGGTGGTCCCCTGCAAAAAAGTGTTTTTTTAGGTCCATGCTATATCCAATATAGCCGCCAGCGGGGAACATAGTTTTAACATTACATCCTATGGGAAAACATATTCAAAGATCTTCTCCTCTGAAACTACTAGGCTAGTTAGAACCAAACTTGCCCACAATAGTCCTTGGATGATCCCCTGCAAAAGAGATGTTTTTCAGGTCCGCTCTATATCCAAGATGGCAGCCAGTGAGGATCAAAGTTTTAACATTTGACCCTATGGGAAAACACATTCAAAGATCTCCTCTGAAACTGCTCGGGCTGTTCCAGCAAAAGATACATGGGACATGAGAAGGCACTTAAAAATTGCTGCTATGGATCGATATTATTATTAAAGTCCGAATTCACAAGAAAATAAAAAGAAATCCTGCTTTACATCTATGGTGGTAATGACAATTTTCTCAAGTGCCTTCCCCCTCCCATGTATATTTTACTGGAACAGCCCTGTAGCAATTAGAACAAAACTAAGCTACAATAGTCTTTTGATGGTCCAGCACAAAAAAAAAAAGAAAAAGAAATGTTTTTTTCGGGTCCGCGCCATAACCAAGATGGCCGCCAGCGGAGAACATAGTTTAAATATCGGACCCTATGGGAAACACGTTCAATGATCTTAATCTTTGAGACTTCTGATTTGAAACAAATTTGGTCACAATGATCTTTAAGTGGTTCCCTGAAAACGATATCTTGGATATAGCATGGACCTGAAAAACACCCTTTTGCAGGGGACCACATAAAGACTAATGTGGCCCAATTTGGTGCCAATTGGCCCAGTAATTTCAGAGGAGAATGTCAGAAGATCTTTGAATGAAAAGTTTACGCCGGGCGGACGGACGACGGACGCAAAGTGATTGCAAAAGCTCACCCTGCCTCGTGCTAGTTTGCCTAAAAACACGAGGCACACACTTTCGTAGTTGACAGATATCATAACTTTTGCGAGTAGTCGAGATAAAATAACACGATTTTGTCATGTTATTATTGAAAAAGTTATCATAATTTATCGCGACAACATTTATGTCGATGCTACATGTGGGCAACATCAATCTTTTACTCTCTAATAGTCATGATAATTCATATAATTATCTCGACTACTCAAAATAATTATCTTGACTTTTCACAGAAATTATCTCGATAATTTATTTGTTATGTCGACAAAATACCCAAATTATCACAACTTGTCGAGATAATCTATCGCGACTTTAATTTATCTCGATGACAGAAATAGACTTCCATACTCTCTAAAGCAATGTTGACATAATGTTGAGATTGACTGTTTTGAGAATTTTGCACGGTCTACTTGTAACAAATATACTCCACAGACAAGTTTGGATTTTACACAGGCTCTTGTTACCTCATATTTGTCTGTTCCACATGACTTCCATATTGAGTGTATTGTATTGTATTCATGATCTTCGAAATTAAAAAATTTTAACGTTGTTCTCTCCGTGTCTTCTTGTATGGTTTTCTTTTGTCCAGTATTTGTTGACTGCCATGTTTACTAATTTTTTCCAGTTTTCTCTAGTTGGGATGTTTTGTATCAAGTAGTGCGGAGATGGTAATTCATATTGTTCCGTTATGTTGACTAGTTTAATGAACCAGCTACTAGAATCTCTATCTTTCATCGCTAGTTGTCTCCATGCTATGGAGTTCTCTATTGATTCTTTGTTGTCAAAGATGTTTCTTAGCAAGATAAGCTGTCTTTTATGTAATTCTGCCTCAATTGGAATTTGGCCTGATAGAACGTATACAGCAGCTGTAGCGGTTCTCTCTGGTAAGTGCTGTATTTGTTTTAGTAGTTTAACATAGTGCTTAGAGAGCTTCTGCATGTCGGTTTTGGAGATGTTGATAACTTCCAAACCATACATCAGTCTTGGTATTACATAACACCTGATTAGCTGAAATGATACGACTGGATTGACTCCATTAAGACCGTGGAGCCCTGCTCCCATGAGAGCATATACTGTCTTTCTGGCTTTATGAATTCTGTCTGTCACCACATCTTTAGCTCCGTACTTAGATGTTGTATCTCTGGTAATTCCAAGATGAGTAGCACTGCTTGGCATATCTAGTTTCTCTCCACGCATAGTCCATGATTGTTCAGACTTATCCTTAATCTTCAGGACACACGACTTTTGTGTACTAATTGTATATCTGTTTTTATTCGCATGATTCGTTTGTATGTTTATCATGGTTTGCAGATCATGTGCGTCGTTAGCTACTAGTGTTACGTCGTCTGCCACGGTGGGAGCTCCACAGTATATTGAGCGTATTTTAGCACCGATACGGCTTTCTTCTAATGATGTTAATAGAGAGTTTATGAACACTTTATACGCAGACGGGGACCATACACCACTCTGGCGTACTCCTTGTTGTTCAGAAAATTCACGTGATGTCAGTCCATTCCACTTTATCTTTGTCTTTAGGTTTTCATACCAAGCTTTGAATAAGAGCCAGTTGTCACCCTTCAGTTCGGTTTTGTACATCACTATGAAATAATTATTTATAGGATTTTATTTTTGTGAAACGCATTTCAGGTTCAGGCTTCACACGAAATACACGCTCCACACGATATACACGCTCTGCACGATATTAACTGTTCTGAGCTTGCGTACACGAACGGAATCGTTTGTTTCGTGTAAAACGTGTATAAATGGTACACGCAACACACGATTTGATTTATTTGAAACGGAACGAACGGAAAACGCGAGCGGAACGAAGTTCAACGAAACACGGAATGTACACGCAAAAAATGTAACGTTGAGCGTTCAACCAACTGTACGGGGATGTTGATGGTGTAATGCTTGATATATCTTCAAGTGTTATAACTTCTCTCTATTTTCTTTGGATAAAGAATGTCATATGATCTTACTTTTGCTCTTTGTTCGGTTGCAACTGATATCTTGTGCTTCGCTTAATGTATTGTTTCTGGTTTATCTGATTTCTACATCCTTATACGTCTTAGTTATTTGAGTAAATTATTTCCATCAATACCTTCTTCTCCATCTAATTCTTTAACTGCCACTACTGAAACGTCATTTATCTATTTCCTCAAATTTCTTGACCAAATTAATGTGATCAATTTTGATCTTACTATTGAGCCAGCTTTGTAGTTCATACGGTTCACTACATCAACAACTTGGAATTGTTAGGTCTTTTATAAAAGTAAAAAGTAATTTGTTACTGTTTGTGGGTAGTTATACTAGAATTTTGTCTCTTATCTTCAGTAACTTGTTTGTAGATTTCTGGTCGTAACGGTGCTTCTACTTTATGTGCGCTTTTTCTAAGATTTCTCTGGCTATTTCACAGACTAGTTCTGAAATCCAAAATATGGGATTTCCTGACATCTTGAATGTAATTTTCAGTTCATAATTATGCCCCCGTGAATCGAAGATTCGGGGGGCATATAGTTTTTGGCTTGTCTGTCTGTTTGTCTGTTTGTCAACAAAAAACTTTAATATTTGGTATATCTTTTGAATGGTGAGTGATAGGGCTCTCATATTTTGCATGTGTATTCCTTGTGGCAAGACTTTTCAAACGATACCAAAATGTTGGACCTCGTGACCTTGACCTTGACATGTGATGGACTTTTTGAAAAAAATATTTCACTTTAACATTGGGTTTATCTTTTGAATGGTAAATGATATGGCTTTCATGTTTTGCAAGTGCATTCCTTGTGGCAAGACCTTTTAATTGGTACCAGAATAGTTGACCTCGTGACCTTGACCTTGGCCTCTGAACAACTGCATAAAAACTTTAACATTGAGCATATCTTTTGAATGGTAAGAGATAGGGCTTTCATAGTTTGCATGTGTATTCCTTGTGGAGAGACCTTTCTAACCATACCAAAATTTTTGACCTCGTGACCTTGACCTTGACATGTAATGAACTTTTTGAAAAAAAATAATAAACTTTAACATTGGGTATATCTTTTGAATGGTAAGTGATATGGCTTTCATATTTTGCATGTGCATTCCTTGTGGAAAGACCTTTTAATTGGTACCAGAAAAGTAGACCTTGTGACCTTAACCTTGGCCTGTGAACAACTGCATAAAACTTTAAAATTGAGCATATCTTTTGAATGGTTAGTGATAAGGCTTTCATAGTTTGCATGTGTACTCCTTGTGGAGAGACCTTTCAGTTGGTACCAGAATATTTGACCTTGTGACCTTGACATGTGACTGTCCGGTAAAATTTCACCAGAAAAATGAAATTTTATTTTGTTTTATTTTATATATATAGAAATTAAACTCATTTATGACGAAATGTTTCTTGATATCTATAGAATTTTTTTTTGTAAAAAAGATTTTTTAAATCATTCAGCATATTTTCTTCATTTATTCACTTTCGTTTTACAGGTATTTATATATGTATTATATATATCAATGGTGAGGGATGTTACTAAGATATCTATTATATCATATCTTCTGTTCTGTGTATTCCTCCACTTCTGGTGTAATCAAAGTACTAATAACACTGATAGACAGAACACAATGAGTTGACTATAAATGTTCCAAATGGGGGGGGGNTTTTTTTAATAATGCTTGGATAATGATTGGAGGGCTTCATTTGGGTGACTTCTGTGTTTGCCTCCAATTGCAATCATCATTTGATGTGATTAAACTTTTCAGTTGATACAAGAATTTATTTCTACAAATTATTTTATCAGAAGGACATTCATTGTTCAAAGTTGCTAAATGTTTCTTCTTTACTTCTACTCGGGGCATAAGTGTTTCACAAAACACATCTTGTTCCTTAAAAACTTGCACTGAGACACTTGCGGTTCCCCCATGTAAAATTCGATTAGTGAATCTTTTACTATTGTTGGAAAACATTACCTCGCGTTAACATCTGTCTCGGTGTTTACGTTGCTCTGTGCACCAACTTGCTTAATCTGTATTGTTGCCTTTTCTCAATTGTCTACATATTTACGATAAAGTAAATCTATGTTAACAGTAAAACTGTCATTCATCTTTGACTTTAAAGGCGCCATATCTCCTGTAGAATTTTAATGACTTTAATACGGTGGGATTGTCTGTCTGTGCTCTCTTCATTTCGTCTGGTTTTAACATGTTTAGGTCGCCATTTGGTACTGAAAGTATCTTCATATGGTTCTCCTTTCAGGCCTGGATCCTTATAATAAAGGCCAAATTTTCTTGTTAAATTCTGTTTGTGATTTCTTTTCATCTTGAGATGATCTTACACCAGCTATTCCTCCTTAAATGAGTTCATATATAGATTCTTTCATACACTAAGCTTCAATCTTTCAGCTTGAATATGGTGTTTTGAACTATATCCTTGCAATAGGATCCATCGATAGCTCCATCTATTCAGACTAATAAGTCCTCCTTCCCACTTAGCTGGTCATCAGTTACCAAATTCCCCTTAACTGCTTTTCTGCTACATTCGCTTTCACGGAGTACTTTAAGTGTAAACAGTTATTTATTTATTTAAGGTAACAGGTACATATAAGACAGTAATGTTTCAGGATTTCGATGAAATTGTACATTTACTTCATATCTTTTCGCAAAATATGCAAGTGGATCAGATGTAGATACATATCAAAGCAAAGACGATTTTTTTAGATATTTTAATACTTGAAATATGACCGATTGAAAAATTTACAAGTTGTATTCATATAGAAGTACGTAAAACGTACAGAAAAATAGTGCAATAACTTTTCGTGTCATAATATGTCTTCCAAAAGAAGGTAAGTCAAAATTTTCTAAAAAACTGGCGCCCAATTCCATTGCTTAAAGTGGATTACAAAATCTGTGCTTCTGCAATTGCAATGCGTTTTAAAAAAGTGTTGTCCAAACTTATATCTGATACTCAAATGGGTTTCATGAAAGATCGTTTTATTAGTGAATGTGCAAGACTGATATGTGACATTATTGAAAAATGTGTCGAAAGTGATATTTCAGGGATTTTGATACTTTTGGACTTTGAAAAAGCATTTGATTCAGTAAAATGGAATTTTATTCAAAAAAGTTTATATTCCTTTTGGTTTGGTCCTTCTATTATTCATTGGTTTAAAGCTTTTTATCATAATTCGGAAAGTTGTGTACTGAATAATGGGCATCTCTCAGAGCGTTTTAAAATTGAAAGAGGAGTTCGTCAAGGACTTTCCTTTGTCCCCTTATTTTTTTATTTTGGCAGTTGAATTACTAAGTGCTGCTATTAAGTTTCATCCTGATATAAAAGGGATAAAAATTGATAATTCAGAGTTTTTGATTAGTCAGTACGCTGATGACTCCACTTTAAAATTGGATGATGATGTACAATCCTTAAATTACGCTTAACAAACAAATAAACCTATTAAGTGGAATCACTCTGGATTTCCTATGTTTGGTTTCTAGTGCTGCTGATGAGGAATTAATTTCCGAAATGGCCATACAGCTCATTAAAATTATTGCAGTTGGAGTTAACATATGTGTTATAGTCTCATGTTCATTTACTCCATATCCTTTCGTAAAATAGTTAAGATACTTGTTCTGGGTTAGAGGCTAACTTTGATAAAAACCCAAGCTATATGGATTGGGGCTAGAAGGGGCTGTGGTGAGGAACTGCAAACAAATAAACCTCTCTTGCGAATTTAAGCTATTAGGCATTCATTTTCTCTACAAAATCCAGATAGATATCTAGATAATTTTGTGCAATAGATAGAACAAATAAAAAAAATAATAAATGCTTGGTCATTAAGAAACATATCTTTGATAGGAAAAGTTACAGTTCTTCAAACATTGGCACTACCAATATTAGTTCAACCAACTACTGTCCTCCCGGATCCTCCATCACATATTATAAAAATTATTCAAGATATTTTCTTTTACTTTCTATGGGATAATAAAGTAGATAAAGTTAAACGTAATACTATAATTGGTAATTATGAAGAGGGAGGTCTGAAAATGCCTCATGTCATGCCATTTATTCATGCATTAAACATTTCTTGAGTCAAGAGAGTTCTAGACCCAGATAACCTTGCTCCATGGAAGGTATTGTTATCAAGTGTCGTGGAGGACCTGGGACGGGACAAATTTTGGTATTATAATCAAAGTGCCTTGAAAGGACTAAGTAAACATTTTTTTCGAAAGATGTTGTCACTGTATTGGCATCTGTTAGGGAGAATCTGACCACAGCCCCAGAAGAAATATTGTCACAACCAATTTGGCACATTGAGAGAATTAGAATAGGTGGAAGTCCAGTCTTTTTCCCATTGGGTCAAATCAGATAATTTTTTTATTAAGGGAGTACGAGCCTCAGATTTCAGAGGCATTCTATATCCTCGGGTTTTATCCATTCAAACAGTTCTAAAAATTTTGCACATGGATCACATTTTCTTGGTCATAAGTCACTTTAACATACATAAAATAGACTGTGTATAAAATTTAATCAACTTCCAATTATAAATTCATATACCTAAAGGCCTATGAACATCTTTTGCAAATTGAAGGAAAACTCTAGAGAGATCTGTTTCCCGCCAAAATTTTGACGTCTTATATCTCAAATATTCCTACATGGAGTTTAAAAATTTTTTGCTCAAGTTGTTCCATTAGATGTGCTCTTCAAGACAAAAGGTCAGAATTTTAATTCTAATTACAAAATTTTTGAGACTCGTACTCCCTTAATGATTTAATACATGAAAATGGAGGTTTTTTGTCATTTCCACAACTGAAAGATAAATATAATATGAATAAACATTTTTTAATGCCCCCATGAAACGAAGTTTCGGGGGCATATAGTTTTTGGTTTGTCTGTTTGGACCTCGTGACCTTGACCTTGTCATGTGATGGACTTTTTGAAAAAAAATAATAAACTTTAACATTGGATATATCTTTTGAATGGTAAGTGATATGGCTTTCATATTTTGCATGTGTATTTATTGTGGCAAGACCTTTTAATTGGTACCGGAATAGTTGACATTGTGACCTTGACCTTGGCCTGTGAACAAATGCATAAAAACTTTAACATTGAGCATATCTTTTGAATGGTAAGTGATAGTTCTTTCATAGTTTGCATGTGTATTCCTTGTGGAGAGGCCTTTCAGTTGGTACCAGAATATTTGACCTTGTGACCTTGACCTTGGCATGTGACTGTCCGGTAAAATTTCCCCCCAAAAATGAAATTATATTTTGTTTTGTTTTATGTATGTATAGAAATTTAACTCATTTATGATGAAATGTTTCTTGATATCTATAGAATTTTTTTTGTACAAAAGATGTTTTAAATCATTGAGCATATTTTCTTTATTTATTCACTTTCATTTTATAGGTATTTATATATGTATTATACATATAAATGATGAGGGATGTTACTAAAATATCTATTATTACATTTCTTCTCTTCTGTGTATTCCTCAACTTTTGGGGAACCAGTATTGATGATCCCTGGTGTAATCAAAGTACTGATAACACTGATAGAAAGAACGCAATGAGTTTGCTATAAATGTTCAAAAAAAAGAGGGGTGCAAATTGTTTTCTTAATAATGCTTGGATAATGATTGGAAGGGTTCATTTTGGTAACTTCTGAGTTTGCATCCAATTGCAATCATCATTTGATGTGATTGAACTTTTCTGTTGATACCAGAATTTATTTCTACAAGTAATATTGTCAGAAGGACATTCATTGTTCAAAGTTGCTAAATGATTCTTCTTTACTTCTACGCGGGGGCATAAGTGTTTCACAAAACACATCTTGTTTAGAATATCATAGTCTGATTCGCAGTAGTTTTGGTGCGCTTTCACGTAAAAACAATCCAATATCTGCTGCAAAAAATCTTAATAAACTTTCCTCACATCAACGGATCCGAAAACCTACGTTGACTTTACAGGTAGCGCGGTACTAATTATTATTCCATAGGCGACAAGGTAACATTTTAACAAAATTTACTAATTTAAAACAAAGAGTCCAAAGTGAAGTCAAGGTTGATGAAGAACTTTATAATTCCATTCCATACGTGTGAAATATATTGACGACATATCACCTTTCAAGCTTTACTGAATTAAACATACCTATTGTGTCAACATTTCAAGTTTTACTACTTTTCATTGAAAATCAAGAAAATATTTAAAAGAAAAATCTTTCTATATCAACTGAAAAACATGATAATTCTTTACCAAACCTTTCGGGAAGTTTTGAATTTGATTTTCTTCCGTAGCGTGACAGTGTTCTATCAACAGACTATGCTCCTTGAGTTAGCCAACAGTTAACCTGCAAGCACTCCTCACTCCTTGACCGATCTTTCTTTATTGAGTTTTGTCTCATTCTTTTCTTCTCAAGATTGTGGTCTTGGGTCAATAGTCTACCAATAATGGGTTTTATACGTGTGTTTATTATACTTTAGGGAAACGGGATCGAGAAAAAGTAGGTTTTAGTACTCCTAAACAAAGTTACTATCAAGTCTAAACTTACAAAAAGGTTACAAATTTCAAAAATTGATAAACACATTTAAGATGTTTATAGAAGATATGAATATGTGATATCTAAATATGTTGCGACTTGTAAACAACTTATTACCAGGAGCATGGCACGCGATAGTAACAAAAATACGGGATACCTAGTATTTCGAACGAAAACTAGGGGTTTTCGTGCGAAAAACCAGGTATACCGCACGTAAACGAGGGGTTTCCGATTAGTATATATAGTATTTCGCCGAAAACCCTAGTTTCCGATCGAAATTGAACGGAAACTAGGGGTTTCCGACGAAACCCCTAGTTTCCGATCGGCATCGTTTATTCGAGTTTCAATCAAAAACGCTATTCATAGTTTTATCCAATGAGAAACGAGAAACGGAAATCGCTATTTGATATTTAACAAAATCGCTTGTTCTGTTTATCGCTGATAATTTTTTCTTGCTTTATACAAATTTTGTGATTTTTATTTATTATATGTATTTTGATGTTATAAGTTAATAAACAAATAGGGTTGTGCCTGTGACACTTTTGGAGTATGAATGAATATCAAATTTGCGGGTCATGGGAGGATTCGATCTTAACTGTCTATATTCACCTTAACCAGTTTAAAGTTGTGAATACTTAGTTAAAAGCAAATATTCAATTTAACAAATCTCTGGAGCAAAATATTTTTATTTTCATGTAATTTGATAAGTACTCTGTTTCGAAATTGATATATCCAGAAATAAAAATTAAATCCCCAAATTTAGCATAAATATAGGTATGAAAATATTTTTTTAGGCAGCGGTTTGAAGTCAGTCTTTAAAAATGACAAAAACTATGCATTTTTGTGAAAATTTTACATTATAATATCCTTTCAAAGGAGCTTTAAAATTCACAAAGCAAAAACTTAATGAATTTTAGCATAAAAATGTATGAAAAGTAAAATTTCAAGACTGCACTTTAAAATAACTCTTTAAAAATGTCAATAAAAAAATAAGTGTTTTGAAAATTTTACTTCATTATATCCTTGCGAAGGAGTTTGATATGTTGCGAAATAAAAAAAGTCATCAAATTTAGCATAGAATAGGTATGAAAAGCAAGATTTTTAATCAGCTGTTTAAACCCAGTCTTTAAAAATGACAAAAACAACTCAGTTGATTTTTACATCATGAAATCCTCTGGAAGGAGTTGTATAATCCACGAAGCAAAAACTTCACAATTTTAGCTTTCAAAAGGTATGAAAAGTAAAATTTTTAGTCTGCCGGTGAAACTATCTCTTTAAAAAGGACAAAAATAGTGAAGTGTTTGAAAATTTTACTTCATTATATCCTGCGGAGAAGTTTGATATGTTGCGAAAAATAAATAAATCTTCAAATTTAGCATAGAATAGGTATGAAAAGCAAGATTTACCATTTGTTTAGACTCAGACTTTAAAAATGACAAAAATAATTCAGTGTTTTGAAAATTTTACATCACAAAAACAATTAAGTGTTAAATTTTACTTCATTATATCATGCGAAGAAGTTTGATATGTTGCGAGAGTAGTTAATTAAATGAGCTTGTCCGGACCAAGCCCGGCCAACCTCATTTAATTAACTACTACAAATTTTAACCCCCTAAAAAAACCTCAAAAGACTTAAAATAACATAAAGTTTGTCAGAAAACGCAAAAACAGTACAAAAAACCATATATTTTTAACCCTTAAAAAAACAAATAGGCACAAAAAGACCCCCCCCCCCAAAAAAAAAGTTACCCGGGAGTACACCGAATTTAAAACCCTTATTGCGGGTCTAACACAGTAAAAAAAAATCTAAAACTTAGTCATCTGTAATTCTTGACTATAGAAAGAACCTATAATTTCTTCACCTTTTAAATCTTTTATTTTATAAGTAATAGGGTTTGTATTTAAAACTTTTTCAATTACAAATATTTCTCTTCTCCAACGAGTTGTATAACCTTTTTCAAATTGACCTTTCTTTTTTGTTATTCTTACTCTATCTCCTACTTTGAATTTAGGTTTTTTGATTGGATTAAATCTTTTTCTGGATATAAATTTTTATACACTCTTGATTGATTTTTAGATTTACTTGCTTCAATTGGTGTCATTTTAATTGAAGAATGTACCGTATTATTATAATTTTTAACTAATCTATCTAATACATCATAATATTTAAATGTTCCAGAAGCAGTAAAATATCTATACATATGTTGTTTCATTGTTCCTATCCATCTTTCTACTACACAAGATTTTTCTTCATTTTCAGTTGAATATAACTTTATGTTATTATTTTTTAACAATTCTTTTACTTGCCTTCAGATCCTTTATCCGACCATATATATATGGGTTTTCTTTCTTTAAATAATGTTTTAAATGCTTCACTTACCGTTACACCTGTTTTATTTTTCAATGGAATTAACCAACCATATTTACTAAATACATCTATAACTGCTAATAAGTATTTATAGTGTTTATTTTGTTTTGAATATTTTTGCATATCTACTAAATCAACTGCCCATGTCTGATCAACAGAATGAACATAAACACGTCTTTTAGGAAAAACGTTTACAACTCTGTGATGTAATTCATCTGCTAATCTATTTGTTAGATTTGTAAACACCATTTTAAATAAATAAAAATTCTTTTTTAAAAAATGACAGAAGGAAAAATCTGTATAAAATGTAATGAATATAAAACATATAATAATTATTATAAAGATTCTAAAGCATATGATGGATTAAAAGCAAAATGTAAACAATGTTTATACTTTGTTAAAAGAAATCATCGAGAAAGAAATAAAGAAAAATATAAACAAGCTTATAATGAATTTATAGAAAGAAATCCTAATTATCAAAAGAATTATTATTTAAAAAATAAAATTATTAAAAAAAATAAAAAATTTATTTTATAAAAATGGTCAGTAAAAAAAACCAAATCATTTAAAGATCTTATTACTGAAATCGATATTGATGATATAGAAGAAGATGTCATAGATAAATATATAAAATTATTAAAAAATAAGATAGTTATTAATCATTTTCCTGTAAAAATAAAAGTGATAATAACAAGTGAATTTTCAACACCTATGTCATTTGATATAATAGAAAGTCATTATTCTCATCCTATTCAATATGTCATAACAGAAAATAATATATCAAAATTTTATAAAACTTTAATGCATAAATTTAAAGCTTGGATAGATGAATTTCAAGAGAGAGGATCTGGTTTTGTTTTTAGAAATATTAAAAGTGTAAAAGTAAAACAATATAAATATGATTATCAAAAAGCTTCATCCTATATTCCTCGTCAATTTAAATCAAGAAATATTATCAATGTTCAAAATAAAAATGACAACAAATAATTCTTATGGTCTATATAAGCAAAGTTATATCCTGCTCATGAACATAAACAAAGAGTATCTAAATATAAAGCATATGAAAATAAAATTAACATGAAAGGAATTGAATATCTTGTAGCAATTAAAGATATTTAAAAAGTAGAGAAACAAAATAATTTAAGTATAAATGTATTTGAGTTAAAAGACCAAGCAAAAAAACAGAATCTTTAAATCCAGTTAGAACTTCAAACGTAGAAAGTGAAAATGTAGTCGATCTTTTATACATTGAAAATAATGGAAATACTCATTATTGTTTAATTAAAGATTTAGATTGTTTCAAGTATGATAAAAATAATCATAAATTATTAACATGTAGAAATTGTATGAAAGGATATCAAAGAGAAGAAACATTAATAAAACATAAAGAAGAATGTTATAATCACGAATGTTGTAATGTTATAATGCCTGAACCAGGAAAAAATATTCTTAAATTTCAAAATCATCATTTTAAAAATAAATTACCATTTGTTATCTATTCTGATTTTGAATCAGATAATATCCCAATATCTACAACTCAACCTAATCCAGATGAATCATATACAAATCCAATACGAAAACAAAAACCAAATAGTTATGGTATTTATGTTCATTCTGATTATCCGCAAATATTTAAATCACAATACTTTTCTTATGTTGGTAATGATGCAGCAGAAAAATATGTAGAAAAAGTTATACAAATATTTAAAAAAATAAATTATAATATCTACCTTAATGAAAAGAAAGAACCAATATTAAATAAGAATGAAGAAGTCGAGTTTGAAGAAGCAACTGAATGTTATATTTGTAAAAAAGAATTCCAAGAAAATAATAAAGTAAGAGAACATAATCCTCTTTCAGGTAAATATAGAGGAGCATCTTGTCAGTCGTGTAACACAAAAGAAGGTAAAGCAACGAAATTAATACCTGTATTTTTTTCAAAACGGATCAAATTACGACTTCCATTTTATTATTGAAGAACTTATGAAATACGAAAACGATTATGATAAAGTGAAACTTCTTTCAAAAAATTCAGAAGAATATATTTCTATAGAATACGGTTTATATTACTGTAAACCGGGAAATATTCGCGGCAGTTTAATTTTCGCGATTTTCGCATTTGGAATGAAAGCGCGAAAATAAAACGGCGCGAATATACTTGTCTGTTATTGAGGTCAATGGTCAACAATTTGGCAGCGCGAATTCAAAACTGCGCGAACTAAAATCTTGTTAATCTAACGCGAAATAAAGACGGCGCGAAAATTTCACGGTTTACAGTATAAAAGATTGAGATTCCTAGATTCATATAGATTTACTCAAAAAAAAAAAAAAAAATTAGCAGATATTGCTAAATCAATGGATAAATTTCCTATTTTAGAAAAAGAATTTAAAGGTAATACAAATCTTTTAAAACAAAAAGGATATTATCCATATGAATATATTGATTCTATAGAAAAATTTGAAGACAAAAAACTTCCAGATATTAAAGAATTTTATTCAACATTAAACCAAGAAACAATTACAGAAGAGGAGTATGAACATGCACAAAAAGTTTGGGAACATTATAATTGTCAAAGTTTGTTAGACTATCATAATTTATATCTTAAAACAGATGTTCTTATCTTAGCCGATGCTTTTGAAAAATTTAGAAAATTCTTTATAGAATATCATGAAATAGACCCATGTTATTGTTATTCTGCTCCTGGTTTAACATGGCAATGTGGCTTAAAATATACAAAAATAAAATTAGAATTATTAACTGATTATGATATGTTATTAATGTTTGAAAAGTGTATAAGAGGAGGATTTTCTGGTGTTCTAGGACCAAGACATGTGAAAGCATTTAATAAATATACTACTAAATATGATAATGGAAATAGAATAATAGATAAAAATGAAATGAAAGAATGTTTAGAAATATTAAAGAATGGAGGAACCTTAAATGATTTCTTATTAGAAAAATATTTACTATATCTTGATCTTTATATGGTTGGGCAATGTCACAAAAATTACCAACAAAAGATTTTAAATGGGAAAAAGATCCTAAGTACTATAAAAATATTCCAAAAGGAAAAGGTTGTATAATTGAATGTGACTTAGAATATACAAACAAATGTAAAAAGAAAACATATAAATATCCTTTAGCACCGGAAAAGTTGAAAATAGATAAAGAAGATTTATCTCCTTATCAGTTAAAATTATTAAAAGATAAACCATTAGGTAAAGAAGAAAAACTTTTCTTAACATTAAAAGATAAAAAGAAATATATTATTCATCATTCAATTTTGAAAGAATATATTAAACTTGGTTTAAAAGTAAAAAAGTATATAGAACTATTTCTTTTGAAGAATCAAATTGGTTAGCAAAGTATATTAATTTTAATACTGAACAAAGAACTAAATCAAAATCTACTTTTGAAAAAAGATCTATGGAAACTTATGAATAATAGTTTCTACGGGAAAACATTGGAAAACATCAGAGGAAGAAGTGAGATTAAATTACTTACTGATAAGAAAAAAGTAAAAAAATATATAAATAAACCAAATTTTAAAGACTCAATAATATTAAATGATAACTTTGTTGCAATTGAAAATAAAGTTACTTCTGTTAAATTTAATAAACCTATTTATTTAGGACAGGGTATATTAGATTACTCAAAACAATTAATGTATAACTTTTATTATAATGTTGTAAATAAATTATGGGAAAAGAATGAGTTAGTTGCGAGCGATTCAGTTTTAGGTGATACCCCAATGATACTAAGGTATAAAAATAAAATATTTATTGGAAAAATAGAAGATATTGCTGATAAATATGAATATTTTGTAAACCAGATATAATTGAAGTTTGGACAAGCAAAGGATTCTCTAAAATAAAAACTATAATCAAACATGAAACAAATAAAGAAATGTTTAGAATTGTTTCACCATTAGGGTTTGTTGATTTGACAGAGGATCATTCTATAATCAAAGATAATAATGAAATTATTAAACCTAAAGATTTATCATTAAATACTAATCTTTTCTTTAATGATAATTATAAAGAAAATTTAAACCCTCCATTAAAAGAAAGAATTCTTAAAATTAGAACCATCAACTTTAGAAGAAAAAAAAAGCTTTTACAGAAGGTTTTTTTCTTGCAGATGGAAGTAGTGGAATTTATCAAACTAAGCGGGGAGGAATACAATATTCTTGGAATTTAAATAATCAAGATTTAAATCTTTTAAATAAATGTTTAGAATACTGTAAAGAATTATATCCAACCGATTTTAAAATAATAGATTGTATGGAATTATCGAAGATATATAAAATTGTTCCAAAGGGAAGTATTAAAGTAATGGCTGAACAATTTGAAAGATTTTATACTGATAAAAAAGAGAAATATATTCCATATAAAATTCTTAATAAAGACTATAATTATAAATTATTCTTTTTTAGAGGATTTTATCAAGGAGATGGTTATAGAAAGGGAAAGGATTGTGATTTTCGCTTTTCACAAAAATCTAAAATTACATTTTCATGTTTACATTATCTTATAACATCTCTAGGATATAATACTAATATTATTACAAGTAGAAATAGATCAAATATATATTTTTTTAAAATATAACAAAAAAAGAACATGTTGCTAATGTAAAAAAGATAATATCATTAGGGAAAGAAAAAAGAACTGTTTATGATTTATCTACAGAAACTGAAGATTTTAATTGTGGATTTCCCTTAATTGTTCATAATACCGATTCAATATTCTTAAGTATTAAAACTAAAGATATTTACGAAGATATGAAAGAAAAAATAGATGAATTAAATACTTCAAATTATCCTACAGATCACCCTTTATATTCAGAAAAAAATGAAAAAGTAATTGGTAAATTTAAAGATTAACTGAAGTCAAAAATTATGAATGAAATAGTTTTTTTAAGAAGTAAAGCATATTCTTTTACGTTAATAGATTTAAGTGAAGAAAAAAAATTAAAAGGAATTGGAAAAACTACGATAAATAAAGATATTAAATTTGATGATTATAAAGATTGTCTATTTAATAATACTAATAATAAACCTAAAATGAATAAAATGTATACATTAAACTCTAATAAACATGAAATGTATGTTAATGAAATAAATAAAATGAGTATGACTCCATTTGATGATAAGAGATATATCTTAGATAATGGATTAGATACACAACCTTATGGTTTTAATTTATTTTAATTTCCAAGCAATTAAACCAGTCAATGCCATACCACCAATAACAAATGCAATCTCTCCTTTTTTCTGATCTTCTGATGGAGTATGAAAATCACTTAATTCTGGTTTAAGATCTAAAACTGAATTTGAAGGTAAATTTAATCGGTTACCACCCGTAACATTATAATTTTCTCTCATAGCTTGATCAACATCATCAAAAGTTTGAACAACATGATTTTCTTTTTTTAATTGTTCATTAATAAAATCTAATCTTTGAATTCTTCTTTTATTCCATTTTTCTGTTTCTTCTTCTAATTTTTCTATTGCTTTATCATGTCTTATTTTTTCTTCATTTGCATCACTACCCATATGTGAAAATAAATAATTACTCCCAGAAAATGCCAAAAGCGTTCGTCATTGCTCCACCAACCATCACTGCTAAAGCACTTGCCATTTTTAAGAAAGTAAAATTTACTTCATAATATCAGCAGGTAAAATTTCTTGCTTAATCAACATGTCTTTTGTTGCCATTGCAAGCAGTATATCAATGGATAGCATAAAAATATCATTCATGTTAAAATCTACTTTGGGTGCTGACCTTCTAAATAGTTTTTTACCTATTTCTGCGTATCCAACTGTTAACAATGTTTCAACTCCAGCACAGCATGATATAACATATTTGCTATTTGTTTTCCGTCTTTTGGTGTTGCCATTTTTATATATTAAATTTTTAATTTTTTTAATTCTTCTATTTCTTCTTCTATTTCTTTTTTTAATTCTTCTTTTTTTAATTCTTCCTTTTTTAATTCTTCATATAATTCACATAATTTTAAAAAACTATTTATAGCTGTTAAAAAGAATGCTGAAAAAATTAAATCGTTTATCATTTCATCTATTTTTTCTATTTATTCAATTTAAAAAAAAATAAAATTAGTTAAATTCAAACGGGTCAATTTCTTTTTTTTTTGTTTTTTTTAAAGGGATTTGCTCGCTTGGTTTTTCTTTACCTAACATGATTTCTCTAATAATTTTTTCTGGTTTTTCTCTTTGTTTATAAAAAAACAACCCCAATCCACCTACTACCCCAATTGATAAACATAGTGGTAATATGTAATTTTTGTTACAATTTTGTTTGTTTGTTGGACATATATGATGAAACGAATCCTTAGTTTTATCACCATTTGTTATTGGAATCTCACCAGCTTGTTTTAATTCTATGTTTTTTTTTTAAATTTTTCTGATTCTTTTCTTTTTAATTCAGCTTTTAGCTTTCTTGCATCTACACCTTTCCTACCAGCGGCTACTCGTTTTGGATTTTTTTGTTGAGGTTTTTTAGATTCTTTTATTTCTTCTTTAGTTTCTTTTTTGTTTTCTTCTTGTTCAGAATTTTCACTGGTCATTTTTCATGTCATTATTTTCGTCTTTTTTTTGGAAATCAATATGTCTTGCTGTTGTTAACATTGCAGTAAAAGGAGCAAGATACATTCCATATCTATAATACTGTTCACAACATACATTAGTTAAAGCCTGATTGATAAAAGGATCTTCCCCTAAGTCTTGCATTAAATTTGGTGGATTAACAACATTAAAGTACTTTGATACACCCATAACATATAAGTTAATAAAAGAGTTTGCTAATGTCTTGGTCATACTGGCTCCTAATCTTGCTTCGTATTTACAATATAATTTATGTATTTGTTCTGGTGTCATTGTATCAATTTCTGACAATTGTAATTCTTTACCCAGATATTGCTTACTACCCCCACCAGCAACAACGGCTGATAATCTTTCACGTTTTTTATGTTGTTTGTCATTATCATCAATATTTATGTTTTCAACGATTTGCTCATTTGAAAATTCTTCAACATTCATTTTATATATTTTATTTTGAGTTTTAAAAAAATAAATACAACATATCCAACTAATTATAATACTGCAGTGTTTGTTATAATTGTTAGTATTTCTAATAGCATTGCTTTTTATTGTTATTTTTTGTTATATAACTCAAACATTTCTTAAGCATTTCTTAAGCATTACTTAAGCATTAGTTTTTTTCTTATTTGGAAATACTAAATCATAAGCATGATATTTATTTTTTTAATTATTTTTACATGTTTTCAACCCTAGTGTTCTTACATAAAAAGGAGTATCTTCGTTTTCTATCTTTTCAGCAAGATGAGAAGGACTCCAAACTTCACCATTATTTTCGACAGATAAAATTACACTCTTACCAAAACATGTATTAACATATTTATAATCAGTGATTTTGTAAATTTTATCAATTTCTAGGTCGGTCCATTTTTGTGTATTGTGATCTTTTTGTTTTTTTAACAATCTATCAAATTCTTCTCTCTTCATTTTTAAAGAAAAAAAAATTAATAAACTCTTCGCTCGCTTAATCAAGTAAACAATAACCAGTAGGTGAATCTATATTTAATATTAATTTACGATGTTTCTTTTTTTTAAGTTCTTCTTTTATTCTTTGTCTTTCTTCCAAAGTAGGAATAACATAATTTTCTTCTAAACAATTGTAAAATCTATTTCTATCTTTTGTACGAAATAAACATAACCATACTGTCTGTTCTCTTAAATCTTTTAACACTGAATTATATTTTTGTGTAATAACCCATACAGATTGTTCAGCATGTCTTCCTGAAAATGCAAGTTCAGCCAGCATATCACTTTTCTTTTTTAATTCTATTGTTTCACTGCAATCATCTATAATATATAATGTTGGATGTCCTGCATATTTATTAAAGAACATTCTTAATAGTTCTTGTAGTTTTTCTTCTCCGTTTTTACAAATAGGATTGACAAGTATTAAATTTTTTGTTTTCGGATTTCTAACATCACCAATCCATTCACGATTTTTGTATGCCTTGTTCCATTGAATAGTTGGACAAAGTATAACGATATATGTAAACACTCCACGATATTCCGTTTCTAATAAATCAAGAATAAATTCTGTTTTTCCACATCCAATTCTACCACAAATAATAGCGCAATGAGGGTATTTTGGTAACTCCATTTTTTAATAAATAAAATAAACTGTTCGCTTAATAATTTACTTCTTTAAATCTTCCATCTTCAAAATTTATTTGTGCGTCTTGTATGACAAAAAGATAAACATTTATCGGTTTATCAGCTGCTCCTTCTTTTTTCTTTATTTGAATTGTTATACCTTCAGAGGCATTTTCGATTCTCCTACCTGATCCATGGAGTGAGTTATCATCTGTTGAACGTAAATCTAACCATAAAGCATAATTAGTTGTTAAGTATTTTTCTAATGTAGTATCGGATGAATTTAATTTTTTTCGGGTATATTTGTTTCTTTATTTCGTTTTGAATTTAAAGCAAAGAATCTATTTATTTCATTCCATTGTTGATACGCTTTCATTCCTTGACTGTATAATTGATTTGGAACACCTTCTATTGTCATTTCTACTTTTGTTATATTGGGGTTATAATAATTTTCAGTGCTTGTTCTTTCGGGGTCTTCAAACAACATTAAAATACCTTTCATACTTTTAGCTGGAACATTTAAATTAATATTCCACAATGTATCTTTTTTGTTTTTGGTTATTTTTCTATGTATTAATATCCTGTCATATAAGATAACCATTTTACCATCAACTTCCTGTCTTATCTGTCTTGCTAATTTAGTGTCAGAAACCAGATCAAATTCTAAACAAATTTTTTTTATTGTATAACTTGCAGATGAATCTGTTGATTTGATAACATTACTATAATTATTAAATGTAAGTTCATATTCAAATCTATCACCAAGACCTGATTGATAAAAAGGCATATGTGTTTCTAATAGTTCAAAATCAAGTGGAATACAAAATCTTGAACCATAGGCTGTTACAATTGCTTGATCTCCTACATTTTCTGTTTTATGTCCTGCCCCAACTCTATGTTTTAACATATTTGTTGTACCAATTCCTTGAAATGCCATATTTTGACGTTCAGTTGTAGATTTCCACAAATCAACATAACAATGATATATATCGCTATCATCAATCGACATAATTTCATTCCCACTTATTCTAATTGTTGTTTTTTTAACTATTGCCCTTCCTATATTTTGATATATAGTTGCGTTATCGTCTGTAGATTTGAGTTCTATTTCGAAAGCTAACCTGGTTGTTCCGGGCACAATAACATCATTACTACTTAAATTAGGAAATCTAACTAATAACTGTTGATTTTGATCAATAGTTGAAGGATTATTAGTTATTACAACTCTTTGACGAATACCTTTCACACCAAATTGTTCTCTTTATTTTCTGTAAGGATTTATTTTTTCTCCGTAAGCCTCCATTTTTTAAGGGATAAAAATATAGTTTATAAAAATAATTCAATTACCGCTAATACTAGAGTATTGATACATAAAGGACTATCACTTTTACTCATAAAACTTATTCTATCTCCAACCTTAACATTTAAAGGTTTATCAAAGTTTTTATAATTATGATATTCAT